>JANRGW010055312.1:0-52500 GCA_024733675.1 Psilopsiagon aymara | reverse complement strand
GCATTGCTATGTGTAGTTTTGATACAGTTTTTGTCTAGGGAGAGAGTTTAAAATGTAAATAGTGCCTCATATTTACCCTGAAGTCTGTAGCAAGTTGTACTGCTGATGAGGCCCACTGCAGCACTTGGTGCTGCCTGGGAAGCCTTCAGGCTAATGGCTCCATGCCCAGGGAATGCGTGTTTCTGGGGGCCTGGCAGGAGATGACATGGCCTCAACCACCAAGGGAGGCTGCTATCCATTGATGTAGGACATGCTCTCTTGTTCAAGCAGAGACGTTGAAAGTTCAGTGTTAGAAAGTACAATGACTGCTTAGTAGAAGTAAATAAATTTATAGACATGTACATAGGTTGTTGGATTTTTTCCCCTTTTTATTTTTCTTTATGAAGAGCATTTTTCAAAGTAAAATTTATGATGTGATTGACTTGCTTTTATCCATCATGTTCACATATGTCTGTGGAAGAGTTAAGCCACCACTGTGGTTCATTGCAGTTTGGTATATTCTGACACCTGAGCGAGTCTTGTTTGGACGCAGAAATTTAAGCTGTGAGCCTGTGACTACACAGAAAAGTAGGATCTGTCCTTTACTGATAAATTAGTTCAAAGTTAAGGCAACTTTTATTTACATTCTAGATATTAAGCAGGAGGCTAACAATTGTCAAAAATATTTCACATACTTTAGTGCATATACATAAACCATTGAAATGCGTTAATGTTTTTTAAATTAAAAACATAAAGATCTGTGAACAAAATGAATCTTAGCAATGAGAGTCTTACAAATCCATGTCAGCTTGAATCCAGGTTGATGATTCCTATTAGAAAGGATCAGAATCAGATGTGCTAAAATGATGACAGTGCTGAATAAATCAGCAGATGTGAGAAGCAGTAGAACAGGACCATCACTGGGTGCAGTTAGTCATTCATTTCACTGAGTCTCCATAGATACATGGCACTGAGTTTTGCTTGACTATTTTAAAACATTTATGTTATAGAGTAAGAGTCTCAATCTTAAAATGTGAAGAACTTTTCCTGCCTCCCCCAGATGCTTAGGAAATACAGAAATTTGACATGAAAAAAAACAGCCTTAGTGTCAGTCTATACTGAAGTCAGTGTTGTTCTTTATACAGCATCTTTTCTTAGGGTTTCACAATCATTTGAACAGTTGATAAAAATTAGTGGAACAATAGTTACTTCTGTTTTACTTTAATACAGCAGAAAGTTGGGGTTTTTTGCCATAGAAGGCAAGGCTCACATCAAAACAAACTGCAGCATTACAGTTTGCAAGGAATTACAGAATATAGTATGTGTCTGGTTTTGTATACTTTATTTATCATCACTGTTGTCTTGTGAAGGCAAGTTTGTTGTAACTCACTGCTTCACTTTTCATGAATTACAGTCATGCTTTCGTTCACAAGCTATAAGAAGAGTATAATTTCTCTCTTTTTTTTTTTCCTTATACGTATACCCAAAAGTTATACAGTGTAAATCTGTGCCTGTTACTCCAGTAAAAATTCATACCTGCACAGTAAAAATGCAGTTCCTGTAAATGCTTGTGCACGTTAGAAAAATATAAATACAAAGGACAGGCTTGTCCCAATGCAGAGCAGCACTTAATGCCAGCATTACCTATTAAAATTATTACATTAGGCTTATGGTATATGCGTGTATGTTAGTTGAGCATCATACAGCTAAAATTGCCAATCTAGAGCCCAGTTGCTGTAGCCATTAAAAAAGCAAATGCTCTTTTCCCTTCATTTATAGCAGTATTTGGTCAGCATGCAATGTGATTAGGATGATATTCCATCACACTGGTCTTTCATTAATCAACAGATAACCCTCTCAGTTGAGTAAGTTCAGTTTCTCTGACATCTTTGGGCTAAGGCAAAATATGGATCATAGTTTAGTCAGCAAAGTAGGCAACATAAAAATAAGGTTACTCATGTTTCCCTGCTCTCTGGACCAAGTCTCTGCCCTTGTGCAATCGCTGTGGTACAGGGCAGTGTCAGAGATGAAGACAGGCATCCTGTCTGCCCCAGTTGCTGTGGTGGTTTCTCCTGGATGAGTCAAGTTACTCATCAAGTGCTGTGATGCACAGATACAGAAATATGTAGAGATAGCTGAAAAGGGAAGAATCCCTATCCAGACACTGAACTAGTGCAAAATGGTTTTGCTTTTTTGCTTAGGGCCAGTCTGAAATTTACTGAAGACCCACTCAGAGCCAGAGTCACTTGTCCTCAGAGAGTGTTAAGATAGACAGAGCTTTCTCTGAATCAGCCTTCAACTAGGCACCCTCACACCTAGGTGCTACTACTGTGCTCATTCCCCTCAGGCTCCTATACTCCTAAACTGCAGCTCTGTTATCTCCCCTCTCCATTAGGCCTCTTTTTAAAACTTTCTTAAGCAAAGGAGACCATGGTGAAAAGTCATTGTTCTTGCCAGTGAGCACTGGGTATGACATCTGACAGATGCCAAAAAAAGAGACTTCTTTTTCCAAACCGGAGCAGGTGGCAATAGCTGACTGGAACATCATGCTGGCGTTCATTATATCATAGCACTGACAGCAGAGCTGGAAGCTAGCAGGTTCACAGTTGCCTAATGTCATCATGCTGAAGACTTTTTTAGAAAAGTTATGCAATTGATTAGCTGGCTATATATAGCTTTTTTCAGGCTGAGTTGATATTTTTATTCTAACACAGCTAATAGCAATAAAATACATTTACAACTGAAGCGCATCAGATGAAGTTTTTAGCAGGTTTTGGCAACATGTCTTCCCAGAGCTCTCACACCATCCCACAAGAGCAAAAGTTATATGAAATGCATGGGAAAGTAACTGCACTAATATTATTCCTAAATCCAAGGGTAATAACTGACAGTTTCTTATATGGAAGGATCTTTTCCATGCACTTGTTTTGCTGTTTCTCTCAGACTGCTCCACCTCTCTTCTGCAGAAGGAGGGAATGCTATCTGTAGAAACAGTAGGGAAAAGTGTTGTGTAATCTCTCCTGAATGGCAACTCTACTGTGTTCTGTTGCACAGATTCCCCTAAGTTTAGACATGTATCAAAGGCACCTAAACTGGGATCAGTGTCATCCCAACTCTGTTGATAATCCCAGTGTGGAGATAGACATTTGAGAGAGTGATTCGGAAACCACCCTCCCTTGTTCCAGTGCCATAGTTACTACTCAGTTATATCTCAGTGTTTAAAGGATTAAGCCACACTGTGTTGTTTCTCAAAACTGATCTGACAGATGCACTGAAGTGATTTCCATCAGCTTAAATTGTGGTTTAGTTGCGATTTAGCTGGCAAACACTTAAAAAAGACAAATTCTGGTAACATGATTGGATACAAGTGGAAGAAATGACAATAACTTTTCTCCCAGCAGTGATAGCAGAAGATGCGTGACTCTGTTATCAATCTCAGAATCTTTATTAAAGCTTAATGGTAGATGCTGGAGTGAGGAGGTTGTGGGGTTTTTTTTGGCTGTATGATGTTTATCTAGTGAAATGATTGCAACATTTTCCTTTGGATGAGGGCTTTGCTAGAGTTACTTCTGTTTCTGAACCTGAAAAATTACAGAATGGCAATATGTTGTATGTAGAGCTGCAGTGTATGGCTCAGAACTGTCAGCTGTTTCAGAGCTCAGCTGGCCTTTTATGGAGCAAAATTCACCATTAGTAGTACAGCTTAGACCCAGTGGGATCTAAAAAGACATTGAACATAATTTGTAAAGGTTATAGTTTTAAAAAAATGCAAATACTGCTTAATTTTGTAGTGGAAGAAAAGAAGGAGACAAAGTTTGCATTTCAGCAGTAGAAATTCTTAAAAATATTATTTTATGGTGGGGGTTTTTAGCTAGAAAAATAGATGTAAACTGCACCTTTGAATGTTTCATTTCTCCCATACATTTCCTTTCCTTCCTGCTTTTCCCCTTTTCCTTTAGCTATTATCAGCAGTCTAATACTTGAAGAATGGGGAAAGAATGAAGGGAAGGTATATAAAATCCAAACTTCTGGGGGAAGAAGGAGTTGAAAATCAGTTGCCAAATGAGCAAGAAAACAATTACTTTCTGGTGCCAATGTTTTAATTTTCCTAGGAGGACTTTTGACCCTGAAATGTTCTACCTGCAGTAGTTCCCCATATTTGTTAATTATCAACCCACACTTCAAAGCCGATCAGTTTCCAAGGGCTTTTGTGGAGGTTAGCTTGGGAAAATGAGTATTCAGTACTGCAGCAATAGTTTAATTTGAGAAAGTTTCATTTTGGTAGGGCTTGGGTTTGCATGAATGCATTGTAGCTCTGAGATGTCCTTAAAGTATCTTGGGGATAGGACCTTCAAAGAAAGAAAACAAATGTATGCAATATAAAAGTCACAGGGAAATTTCTGACAGTGTCATATGATTCTGCATTGCAAGATAGCATCTTTTAGAAAACGATAGCTAAATGGAATGTTTTAAAAGTATATGTGGCATAGTAATTGCTGTACAGACTGATAAGAACATGCAGAAGGCTTTCTATTTTGTTTCACTTTGGTATAGCTTTTAATAATTTAGCCTAGATATTGTTCTGCTAGTGTTATTTCTGATCTCACTTGTCCTCTGCCCCCCAAAATACCTTTGAAACGAATAAGTAAAATAAAGTACCCAATTCTGCCCTTTGTATTTGCACAAGATTAAAGCTGACTTTTGCCCAAGGAGGACTGCATGGTCAGCCCAGTGATTGGGTAAATATTAAAAACCAGTAACACAAACTAAGATGCTTAAGAATCATTGTTGAGATTTTTTTAGCATCTTGTTAATTTCAAAGAAATTGATATATATAAGTAATTCCAGATGCAGCCTAATGCACATTTTTTGTTACTAGTAGAAACTTTCTGTTATTGTCTGTTTTTAAGAATGAACAAAACATTTCTTTAATGTGCTTCAGTACTCCCTTATTGCTGACTTCACTGAACCAAAATTTTGATATTAACACTTCCAAATAATGTATTTTTTAAAAAAAAAAATTAAAGAGCAGCTTTAGAAATGAGTTAACCTAAAGGTTAAGTGCAGCACACCATTGCAGTCCAAAGTAACTTAACCCTTCTTTAAAAAGACATAAGTCTAAAGAATAAAGGCAGTATTTTTCCTTCTCCTTTTTTTTCAAGAAGCCACATGAAATGTTCTCCGAGTTAAGTTTTACCATTCATAATGAATGCAGTCTCGCCATTCAAATGCGACCATAAGTACACAGAAGATAAGAATTTAATTAAATGTAGATTAAAACCAAACAGGAAAACACACTCGCTGATAATTTTATCCCATCCTCTGGCCATATTTTTTATACTTCCTTCTTGTTCTTCTTTGGGCTATAGCTTATCAACATGCCGATAGTACCATAACTCATTACATCTGATGGTGCTGCTGAAATGTGCAGGCTTGGTGCTTGGATTTCAGAGGCACTTAAAATGCAAAGCATGTAAATGTCTATGTTAAATATATTAGTGTAGTAATGTTAGTGAAAAGAAAGTGATTTCTTACAAATCCTTGTACCTTACATCATACATTATCATTGCCCAGTCACAAACTGGTTTTGGAAACATCTGTTGAGGCTTTCTCTTAAAATATAATTATCTTAAAATGTATTTATTTGTTTTCATATATTTTACCTGCCTATTTCATCTTAATTTCAGCTGCTGAAACAGATTACTGAAAACACAGAGATTGTATTTCTAGTGCTTGGTTAAAAACACATAAAGGGAACAGGTGACTGAGAGGCCTGACTTACCACGTAGTGTTGCAGTTCAATACCAAATGACTGTGGAGGCTAGATGGACCTGGATACCAAAACCCTTTTAATCACAGATGTATGAATTTTTACAAATTATGCATTTTCTGGTTCCACAGAGGGAGACAACAGGGTCCAAAGGGCAAGTGATGCAGCTGTGCTCTACCTAGTCCTGGTGCTGGGCCAGGAGGTCCTTGGGGGTCTGTCCCCTGTTATGTGGTAGATAGACAATACACTTTCCTCATTGGCTTCTCTGGCTTTAACAGTGATTACCAGCTTGATATGTTGAAGTTGCTTCTTTCTTCATATAGCTGAGATACTCCCTTATCCTGTAGGGTTAACTAAAGTTCATCCACTTATGCTAACACCATTGTCAGTTGGACACAACTGCTGCACATAACTGCATTTTGGTACATCAGTATTAATAATCCATTTAGAAAGATGATTTTTTTTTTTTAATGTATAAGAAGAATAAACCATTTACATTTTAAAGAAAAGTGGTTCATGTAGATTGTATTAATGGGTTCCACAGTGGCCCAGTGGCAGCCTGTCTGACTCTGCCTGACTGGTAGGCTCTGACACATCTGCAAGAACTTCTTTAGCTAACCAGCATTGCAAGATAAAAGAAAAACATGATCTATAAATCATTTAACCTGAACTTTTCCACTGTTATTTATTTCCAGTGTATTTTTCTCACTACGTGTACTACACATTTTGGGAAAAGAAGCTAAGCAATTCAGGTCTCTGTCAGTTTTGCTGATGGTAGAACAGACGCTGGACCTAGTTCAGAAATATGGAGATCAAAGTAGTCATTTGCTTAATTAAATATTATGCTAAGGTTTGGAATGTCAATGTATTCTTTAATATGCAATCTTGATGTATTAATCACTATTAAAGCATAACTGCAATCATTTATATGCTCACACTATTTTGTATTTTTAACCAAGGTCTAAAGAAGATGCAGTATCCTTTGGTTTTGCAGTGAGAAGGATTTCTTTTTGCTGTTTTATCAGCAAATAAATTATTTAGCTATATTTTGCCTATAAGTGATTTAGAATGGTCTGGGAGTTGCAAATGTGTTTGAACTTTGCTTCAGCTCTTGCCCAAAAGGTATTTTCAAATGAAGAAGATGGATCTGCAACTTTTTATAGATGGCCTTTGACCTGAGCTTTGTGGATCAATCAGAAGAGAAATTACTTCATGTAAAAAGTTTAATAATATTAGAAAGTAATTACTGAGGTAATCAGAGCAAACTCTGCACTTCATCAAGAACCATGCATGACCTGCCATCACTCAAATTTAGGACAGGACTGAAAGCAAGTTTTCCAGTGCCAGACCAGACATCACAAAAAGTACATGACACCTGTGAGTTTGCATTCCACACCATTTCTTTAATTTTCAGGATAAGACCTACCCTCCACTAATTTCTTCCACTTTACACCAAAAGTGAGGCAATATCCTTGAGAACTGACATTCTTAAACTTACATTTTGTGTCAGGCAAAGCTAAATTTGAGTCTGAAAGTCAGCACACTGCAGAACTGAGTCTTTTCAATGATGAAGCCATTTGATACATCGAAACTGATACACTGCTATACTATTTTTTTTTACATACTAAAAGAAATGGAGACTTAAAAATGAGAACAGTGTTGGAATAGACTTAGATATAAAGTACGTATCTTTTACAACATCCACTGCTACCTTGTTACACACGCAGAGAAAAGTCAGTCCTAAAGTTTGTGGAACAATGAAGCTTCAAGAGAGGGTATTTCTGGTCATTGCAGTGACATTTTGGGATAACTTAAAATGCAACGTGTTCTCAGCCCACAGATTCCACAGTGCATTTCAAAGTAAAGGATATTGCAGGTGATGAGAAAACCTCTAATAGTGAAAGCTGAGTTTCTAGAGGCATTGCTCTCAAAGAACTGGGTGTACTATTTCATATGCTAAAATTCAAGATGTTTAAAGAAGGACTTTGTTAGCATGGAGATATTAGGCCAGTTCCACAAAGGACAGGTATGTTAAATAAAGCTTGTATTTGCAGCTGTGAGACAAGAGAGAAAGACGCTTTAAGTGTCTGAGAGGGATTTGGAGGACATTGTTATGGCTTGCTGCTTTCCAGGAATCGCTAAGTGCCACTCTGCAAGAGTGGTGGCTTCTCCCCACATCTGCAGGTGTAAGGACTGATGTGCAAAACAGCTGATTCTTTTGTACACTTCCTGGGGAAAGGTAGGAAAGGCTGTGTAAAAGTTGTGACATTTATTTTTCACTCATTGTCTCTGCTCCGCAGGTTCAGGAGATGTCAGCTTTTGCCTTGCTGGAAGCACGGGCTGATGAATAATTCATCAAAACTGTGGGTGTGGTAGTGCCCACTCCTGCGGGGCCCCAGAGCCATGTGGATGTGTTCCAACTTTTGAGTCTCCATCAGCCCAGTGCCTCCAAACTTGTCTAGGTACAGCAGCCTATGATATCAGTAATGTTTTCAGACAGGAAGTTAGTGAAAGAGTGGGGGTTTTGCATTTTATTGTAACTCTGACAAGCTCATTGCTTTTGAGCTTGTCCAGTTTTGGTGGAAAGCTGAAACCTGTCCCTGTGGATTTCACCATCTGATAAAGGCTCCACAAAGAGCAGAGCTTGCTGTATTGAGATCCCTGGTTCTCTCTTTTGCGTGAGTCAGTGATACCAAGTCTGGCTCCAGCACAGCCACTTGCTGGTCCCCATTGCCTCCCAGGAGCCAGCAGCCTTGTTTAAACTGGCACCTCTGGGGAGTTGCTGCCGGTAATTTTGTGGACAAAGGAATGGTGGCCTGCTTCTAGCCATTAGGCTGTGTAGGTCTCATCACCCATCCTCCAGGAAATGGGGGAGGATGCAGAAAGGCAGTGGGACTGAGCAGTTCTTAGATGGGCAGGATGAGTCACGAGACTTCTCAGAGATACCATAACACTGCACTGGTGTCAGAGCTTAAAAATTTTGGCATCATTTGATCCTGTTTCTCTTTAGAATCATACCTGATATTAGCACATCAGAAGGCCTTTAGCTTCTGATCTCTAATAAAGACTAGCTATCTCCTAAACCTTGTAACTGTGTATCTGTATTTCTGGTCTATGTTCTGCTTCTGGTTTTGGTTTTTTTTTCCTTCCATATAGTTCATGTGGATGTCATGTAGATACACAAATCTATTTGTGGCAAGAAAGGACTTGTATTTTAGAATGGCCTCTTACGTTTCACAAGTAATTTTTTAATACATATTTGTTTGAAAGTTACACTGTCTCCCACTAGATATTCCAGCTTCTGGTGAATGCAGAAGCATATCCTGTACTGTATAAACAAAAAAACCCACCCTGTATTGCACAGATACTTGTATTCTTTCTAGTGCAAGATTGGAAGTACCTGGAAAATATTGCCATTTATTCTGTGAAATAAAATGTGCAAAGCTCTGCATACACATATGATGTTTGGTTTCTGGTAAATTCAAGAAAAGCTCTTCTCAAGATAATTTATTCCCCGGTATACAGCAGTAGCTACTTTTGTTGATTCCTGCATCCCTTAGGATATCAACATTACCTTTCATCCAAAGGTACTTAAGTGCTCATCAAACATTATAATAATTGAATCATTGGTTCAGTGTAAGTGGTTTTAAGTGAGCTACAAGGTAGAAATTTCATCAGATTAAGTAACTTTCGACAAAATATTTGTGAAAATAAGCAAGGGGAAATAAACAGTTATGAAAGCTGAAGGGAGAAAATGACCCCTACTAATAACATAAGATTGCAACCAGTAATCTCTTCCATTATTTTGGCTGAACAATGAGTTCCTTAGTAGTTCCCTCCCTTAATTCCTTTTTCTGCATTTTTTGTTTTACAAACACTGTGTTACAATCTCACAGGAGAACCTCAGCCACTAAGCACCGCTCCAAATACAAACAGACTTACAGATGTCACCTTAATGGCAGTATCTTCTTCAGGCATTACAGGAAACACCCTCAGCTCATCATAATATATGGTAATATTTTAAGTGACTGTATTTCCAAATTCAGTGCCCAGCCTCAAAGTCAGATTGTGGCTAATTCGTGTTGCAGTGGTGACAATAATATATTCTTCCCAGAAAAATGAAAATGACAGGTGTAGCTATTGATGCTTCAAGCACATTCTCTGACCTAAAGACTCGCAATCTGCTGCACTCAATCCAGCACATTCTGTGTCAACAGAGCTGTGCTGAAATCATGCTGGAGACAGAATGACAAATGCTGCATCTGAACTTTAACTTTGTTCCCCCAAAATGTGGGTTTCATTTACTTTTTAGCTGATCGTTGCTGTAAATGAGCATCTCCCTATGCCTTATTGAGAGACAGTTTTCTTCCAGACACACTGTAGGGAATATGTATGTAAAGCAGTCTCTTTTCATATGTTGCAGTATTTGAGCTTACACCCACAGTTAAAAGGCTGCTTCTTGTGAACTGTGCATCATTCAGTTAATTTTTACAGCAAGAGTCTTGCTGCATTATAATTGGAAGTAGTATTTCCCTTTTGATTATTTCTCTGGACTTCCCTGTTTCTGCAAAAGAAGCAATTACAAAGAACCAAAGTGATAATACAGCAAACATAACTTTAATTCTGCTTTCAGTGATTTATCAGTTATTATATTTTGAATTTCCGTGCAGATCATTGATTTCAGTTTGATTTTGTTCATACATCAATTTTGTCTAATTCTGGGTAAATATAATTCACATTTTTTACATGATACCCCTCAGAGGACTTTATTTTTTCATTTCAGTAGCCATTACTTGAATCATAAAAACCCACATTACAGTATTCATAATGCACTGCTTATGTGACAGGTTTTGAACTTTAATAATCTTTTCTGTAGTGTACTGGCTTAGCAGCCTATAAAAGAGACATATTGTTTATAATGTTTCTTTGCCACAACAAATGATGCACTTCTAGGGTTTATGAAATGGCAGTAGTTTTCTAAATTTGTGATTCTTCTGTGTTCAGCAGTCAAGAACAGTTGTACATCTGCTCAGCACAGACTTTAGGAGACCATGAACTTTAATTGAGGAAAAATAATGAGGGTTCAGGGACCACTGATACAGAGTCGGTTGGTAAGGCAGGTGCCCTGCTGCCAGAGCAATGGATTATTTACTCCTTTGTCATAAACAAGAAACAGTTGGGTCTGTGTAGAGATTACATTCATATTCCAAATCCTGGCTGCCTTTTTCTGCTCTCTTGTAAACATGCAGTATATTGAATACTTTTAAAACTTACTCAGAAAAACATAATAACATTGCACTTTCATTTAGTGATGTAATGTTAACGTTAATAGTATGATTTAAAGGAAGAATTTCAAACTCAGCGATACTCATTTTGCCGGAATCCTAGTGGGTATATTGATTAGTAATCTGTACTTTTTTCACAGAAATTATTCTATGGGGGTGTTTACATGTATATACAAAGGCATATTTACAATGCATAAAGCTAGATAAAAGTATAGAATGAGAAAGACAATTATATGAAGGAATTTAGAAGGGAAAAAAAAAATATGAGAAATACAGATGAGTACATTTAAGCTAATCTTTTACAGTCTGACTGCCGTAATGATAATGTTGTTTAGGAGCAGAGTTTATAAAAATTTTACACACCACTGAAGTGGAATTTCCTGATGCTTTAATCAGAAAAAATACAGACTGCTTTTCCATGTGAGTCAAGCAAGTAATCAGGAGTTTCAGTAAGCATCCCTAATCCTGGGTGTGCTACTGGCTATCTTTCACACACCTGCATAACCCAACAGGGCAAGGTCAGCCAAAAAGGGCATGTTCTAATCTGGTTGGTATTCATTAGAAAAGCAAAGAAAGACCACTGTGAAAGACTGCCTGGAATAAGCCTTCATTTCCATTTTAACAAGTTACTTAGTCTTACATTAGAATCATAGAATTGTTTAGGTTGGAAAAGACCTTTAAGATCATTGAGCACTGCCAAGTCTACCACTAAACAGGTCCCTAAGCACTACATCTACATGTCTTTTAAATACCTCTAGGGCTGATGACTCCACCACTCCCCTGGGAGGCCTGTTCCAGTGCTTGACAGCCCTTTCGGTGGAGAAATATTTCCTTATACTCAATCTAAACATGCCCTGGTACAATTTGAGGCCATTTTCTCTTGTCCTATAGTTTGTTACTTGGGAGAAGACACTGACACCCACCTCACTGCAACCTCCTTCAGGTAGTTGTAGCGTCTCCCCTGGCTCCATCAACTATAAGTCAGTTAATAAAGTCTGCCTGAGCCTCCTTTTCTCCAGGCTAAATAAACCCAGGTACCTCAGCCACCCCTTAGAAGACTTACACTCTAGACCCTCACCAGCTTCATTGCCCTTCTTTGGATAGTTTCCAACACCTCAATGTCTTTCTTGGATTGAGGGGCCGAAAAACGAATGTAGGATTCAAGGTGAGGCCTCACTAGTGCCAAATACTGGAGGACAATCACTGCCCTGGCCCTGCTGCCACACTATTTCTGACATGAGCTAGGATGCCATTGGCCTTCTCGGCTGCCCGGACACAAGCTTTCTATGAGCTTTCCAAGCCTGTAGTGTTGCATGGGCTTATTGCAGTGCAAATTCAGGACCTGGCACTTTGCCTTGTTGAGCCTCAAACCATTAGCCTCAGCCCATCAATCTAGCTCATACATATCCCTCTGTAGAGCCTTCCTATCCTCAAGCAGCTCAACATTCCTGCCCATCTTGGTGTCATCTACAAACTAATTGAGGGCACTTGATCCCCTCATACAGTTCATTGATAAAGGTACTAAAAGGTATTAAACTGAACTGGCCCAGTAATCAATAATTCTGAGTGAATATTTTGGGAAATCTATGTTCTTAATGTTAAATAATAATTACATTGTTGTATATAAAGTATCTATTAAAAAAAGGAAAAAAGTGGTTTCTACAATGAAGATTTTTTTTTTAGTAAATTACTAATTCTATTACTAAAGTTATCCGGACCATATCCAGATACAGTAAATACAGGAAAGTAAATTCTTGTCTTGGCAAAAATGCAAAGTGCCCCAACTGTATACCTTAATTTCATTTAAGATATTTTCCCATCTTTCGGGTGTTCTGAGTAACACAGGATAGATCATGTTTCTGTTCTTGGGTATGAATTTTACTCCTACATATTCCACTCACTTTTTTCCTCATGGCTTTACAGAAATGATCTTTGCATATTCCCATTTCTGCACCTATTTTTGGTCCTTGCTTCATAGCCATGCTGGTGGGGTGCTTGCAGTCATGAAAAACACTGCTTTAGAGTTAGTGTGCCAACGTGCATATGGTAAGGGGTGTGAAATATTCTGATTAGTGACAAAGAGCAATGCATTTGTCACTACTGCTACAAGGTACTACTTACAGGATTAGCATAGTTATAGTCTTCATTTTGCCCATATTCAGAATACACTACTTTGATTGTCTCTGCTCAGATGTACTCAAGCTGTTCATTTACTCCACATTTATTCCAGCACACTTGGAAATAGAATTTGGTCTGTAATTTTATCTCTCCAGTGATGATCTAACACACAAATGAAGCAACAAGTAATTGCATTTATGGAATTTTCATATTATATTAATTCAATAATAAAAGCCAATGATTGTCAAATATATACATTAAAATTGATAGAATACTTGTGTTTTATTGATAATCAGGTAATTTGTTTATTGCCTAGTCTACCTTGGAATTTTGGAATCAAAATGCAGTGATTTTTAAAAGAAGAAAAATTGCATTATGTGATTCATGTTTAACCAATAATCATTAATCTTGAGACTAGCTAGCCTATGTTTCCCGTAGAACCTGTTAACTAACCAATGGTCACCTAATATTTTAATAAAAACTAGTAAATTATGGTCACCCATAACTATAGTGATCATAACCAATTTTTATAGGCGATACCTATTACTCATATATTTAATTTGCTGATTTTTCTTGTTATGCATAATTGAAATCCAAAGAGATTGGTACTGCTTTTAGTGTTGGAGGATGTACTCAGAAAATAAAGAGCTTGTCTGGTGTGTCATGATCTGAAGCTACATGTAAAAAAATACAAGATTTGTTAATCTTTAAAGCTGTGCACAGAACACTGATATTTTATCTGCGGCCCTGCATCCTTAGGAGGAAAAAAAAAAAAACCTGCATGTTTCTGAAGTGTGTTGCTTTTAGTTTGACCACCATGAGCTTCATCTGCACTTGTAAAAGCTGATGTAATAGCTGTTTGAATTTTATACAGCCATCTCCTGAGTGAGCTATAGGGGTTAATCTGAAGATTAGTAGCTCAAATCCCAGCATTTTCTGTAGCATAGTTTTCAATTTGAAATTGTATGCTGTTTTTGGCAGTCTCCTTTCCTTTCACTTTTTGTTAATTTTGATATTTGGAAGGACTACAACAGTATCTAAATGACAGCAAAGGTATGTGCACAGGAATTACGTGTTTCTTGCTAGGTTTATATATATACACATTTATAAAAACAAAAGCTTACAGTAAACATGGTTAGCATTTGTGACCCTTTCTATTTTTCCTCTATGATCACAGTCTCTTAAGGTAATCTACATTTTGGACCTTGTAGCATGTTCAGCATCTGATTAATTTGTGTTACTGATGGATTTAGATTAAATTCGTTGTAAAATGGCATTTTCGCTTGGAAGTTCAGAGGAAAATGAAAGCTAACAACGTGTGTAATTCCCAAACATACTTTACAGAACTGCAGGAAATAAATATATCTTTGCAATCCTGGATCCATGTGAAATTTTCTACCTGTCAGTAGGTCAGGGAGAGACAGGCTAAGTGCATCTCCAATGATTCTAATAACCTGAAGTTTTCTCACAGGATTATTCTTTCAGTGTAAACACGATCCTCCTGAGGGCTGTGTTGGATCATTTTGAAATGAAAATAATAAATATTTTTACTGGAGAACATCTAAAAATCCAGCCCTTTACCTGAATTTAAAAAATCACAAGCTTATGTTAATATGTTACAAGTAGCATTTGTTTATTTAATCTTTTATCCCTGTATCTACTGTTGTCTTCTCCTTGTTTACTAACGGATCTCTAACCTAGCAGTAAAGATACGGGAGTATCCAAAGGCTGGACAGCAGAAAGAGCTCAAACAGGAAGTAAATGAATGTTTAAAACACTGAGATTGATTAGTCCTTGGAACAGTTTAATGGTGATATATTGTCTATTGCTCTGCTTCCTTTAATGGAAGCTGCAGACTTTTCAGAAAAAAAAAAAAAATTTGACCACAATTTGTGAAGCACAAGCAGTTCCCAGAATTACAGGGCAAACTCTAAGATATGTTGCGGGCAGGATGCCAGTCTTGATAAGCAAACCACTTTCATCAGGCATGAAAATCAATGGAAATGGCCTTCTCACTTCCGTTACTTGCCCCTGTGTTTTCAGTACTTCTTGACATGCCTTTAGATATTAGGCGCAAAGGAATCACTGGTATATTACAAGCAGAATGGGATTCTTGTGGGAGATGACAAAGCATGACTGCACTGTAATCAGAGAGCATGTAAAACTCCTAATTGCATCCTCACCTGATTCCCAGCATTTGAACCTCATACACTAATGGCACCTGAAATTCCTAAGAGAAGGGAATAGTTTGACAGGTTATCAAAGGTACTGTGTTGCAGCCATCATTTGAGTTGTATGTGTATTAGGGAGGATTGATGAATTGCTACATTCTGGGTTAATTTTGTTTGGTTTTTGTCTTGTTTTGGTTTGCCTTTTTTTCTTTCTTTCACAAAGCTGTTAAGGTCAGATTCTGGTCTAAGCTAGTAAAACCCTTCTTTAAGCCAGCAGAGGGTAGGATATGATTTATGAGCTCAGTGATGGGGTAGGCAGACTCAGGGATGTACACAAAACTTCCCTAAGCATGGGATTATTCAGGCAGGTGGCTACTAAGGCATGTTACACCAGTGTGTAAGGGTCTGGTTGGTGCTGCTGAGGAGAAAGGGAGGAGGAAACATCCCATGAGAGTTCTAAGGCAAAGGGCTGGAGTTGCATTTAAGGGCACTGTGAGCTACAACTATGTTTATTTGTTACCAGTTATGAATGTAGCCAAATGGCATTGCTTCAGAAATTATTTTTTTTTTACAACTAAAAGAAAATCCTGAAAAACTAGTGAGTTTTACCTGTTCCTTCTTTACCTCTTCCTTCTTTTCCTTCTTCTACAGTGTAGTTGCTGAAGCTGATGTAGATGCAGGTACAGAACAGTAAAACTCTGGGCAGCTGTAGGCCGGTACCAGCTGCTCAACCTGCCATGACTACCACTAAACCATGGGTGCCACTTTCTCTGTTACAGCAGTTAAACCGACACCTGTTAAAATTAAAATGAACATGGGTGTGTTTGCTTAAGTTAGGGTGAAGTGTTTTACTGCAATGTAGATGCATCTTCTGCATGAAACACCACAATTGTAGCACAGGAGTGCAAGCACAAATGAAAACTTCAATGTTTTGGAGATTTGTGGTTTGTTCCACATCAAAATAATCCCACAAATAATAACAAATGAAGGGAAGAGCTAAGGGGGGGGTGGTAGGGAAGCATCCAGTGGGCCTTCTAAAAAATGCACACTCGCCATTGCCGTGCTGTGAACTGTGAATGGAGAGGTCTATGACAACTAGACTTCTGGGTAAGAAAAGGTTATTCTACAGATTAGCAGCTATCATAATGAAATTATTTGAAGACAAAAAAAATATAAATATTTTTTATGCTTACACCACTGTATTTATATAGAGATATTAAATTCAGCACACCGAATGGGACTAAAAATTTCATTCTGGATTATTTATCCCATAAGAATTACTGTAGTAGATCAGACAAAAGATCTTTCTAACCCTTCACATCTTATCCCTAGAAAATGCTTCATCCATCTTCTTAACACCCACATCCCTGAAATTCATATTTTTTTTTTAGAAGAGATAAGTCAGTGGATAAGGAGGATTGATGCCTTATCTGACAAAATGACCAAAGCTTGAACAAACGCAGTCTAATTGCCCTTCACTAACTCTGCAAGCTCAACTGTAGCAGCTCTCTTTCCCTCCCCCGCATCAACCTACATTTGAGCCCAAAATGGTAGTATCTCATGAAAGCCTTTCCTCTGGGGTACTGTGGAGATATCAAGAAAATCTCATCCTTTGCCTTATTTATTTCCGCTTCCCGGAATCACTAAAAGTACAGTAGAGAAAACAGCAGTTATCTTCAGAAGATTCAACATTTGTGTTGTAAAACTTCGATTAAAAAAAAAAAAAAAATCAGAAAAAAATTAAATGTACTGTATTTCATAGATTTGTGTAAGGAAAGAGACAGATCTGATTAATGTGGGGGGTGAACTTACTGTGATAAAGGAAATGGGATTTGCCTGCATTCAGATTCAAATATTAGTTATTCTATTATATACATCATTTTTTTGAGTTAAAATTATTTAAGACTGAAAAGTTTAAACGATTTGGCCAGATTCATTTCACGAATATTTTATTGGGGTGTTTCAAGTTGATTATGAGAAAGGTATCTATATACTCTTTCTGTAAACATATCTAAGTGCTCTAAAATTATGTTTTGAACAAACCAGAAACAGATTATCACTGAGATTGTCAGGAATGAAGCAAGGTACTTTGTAATTGAAGCAATCATGCCATCTTCTTCAGCCTTTATTCCAAAAAGTATCCTCATGCAAATAGAATGAATCACATTGCAAGCCTTTCAGAAATGGCACTTTCAGACTCTACCTTCTGATGATTACTGTTCTCTTTTTTCTGTAAAGTTCTATAGAGAATATATTTTAATTAGCTTCCACTTGATACCACTTCATACACACTGCCCAGATTTGACCCACTGTCTGATCGTATAGAGTGAATTACAAAAGAACTGGTCATTTGAGTGCTTTAATATAGCTTTGCATTAATGTGAGACATCATTTAGACAAGGCATTAAAAGTGTTATTTTAATGACTGAAGAGTGTAGGGTGGGAAGAAGCTTAATCTTTATAGGAAGAACAATTTCAATTAGCTCTAAAATATTAATTTGTTGGTATAACTATATACTCTAATGTATTTGGCTACAAAAAAATCTAATGAATAATACATTGCTAGATCCCACTCTAATTCCTGTGTTGCAACTAATACTGTCAGTTGAAACAAGGAAAATTGTCTTAATGCTCACGATTTTGGTTGGGGGGGGGGGTAATTTGATTGCTTATAACAACAATTTTTTTCAGCATAGTTTAAAAAGGTATCATAAATAAGGAAAAAGCATGGGGGTTTTGGGTTATAGATTAGTCTGTAAACAGAAAGTCAACATTTATTCAGAAAGTGCATGTCTTTTGTTTACCTAGTGAATTTAAAATATATTAAAATTGATAGAAATATGGTAGCCACCTGTGGCAAGCATGATGACATTATCATAAAATGCCTAGGTGCTGCTCATCCATAATGCTGTGTCTGAGAAGCAGATATATTGTCCTTGTGACTCCTGCTAGCTCATAAATTAATATCTTAGCCTTATATGCCTCATTTCTTAGGGCTTGTAGTACCGTCTCAAGTACTTCTAACGAGAAGTGGAAATAACATAGTTAAAATCATTAAGCACTGAGAACACTTTGTTTGCCATAGGCATATCTAAGGCCTTAGAAACCATATCTAGCTTTGGAATGTCACCTTTTTTCTTAAAAATAAGTTCTGATTATTCTGCAAAGATGCAGAATTGTGTGGTAGCTTGTTAACTGCACAATACCTGGATAGGGCTTTCTCCAATACAGTCAATCCATAATATCACCTGTGCTGATGCTGGTGATTTTACTGATGAAAAAGCTTAATTTTATTAAAGTCAAAGTAATCTTATTTCCATTTTTAGTGTCAGAATTGGTCACAGACTGTTTATGGAACAAGTACTGTGAGCCTGTTACTGCAGAGGTTTTTTTGCAGTTCATCCCCTGAAAAAAGCCAAATGCTTAGTTTGTATAAGTGGTGTAGCTGTTAAAGCCTATGAGGTGATCATCTTGAATTATCCTATATACCCATATTACTCTAACAGAATACCTATATAATGCACAATACCTAATATAGTGCACACCTCCGTAGTGCTTTAAAGCATCAATACTGCACATTAAGTGCTCATGCTCAGGAAAGAATTCCTTATTCCTGCTCACAAAAGAATGGAGGCACCCAGTGCCCAGACCTAATTATGGACGTTTCATTTCAGAAGGAGATGTAATTTCAGAAATACTCCAGTGCCAAGAATTTCCTCTTCTCTATCTTCCAGGTCAGCATGCCAGATCCGTCCTAAGATGCACTATTTTTTTTCACACTGATTGAGCAATGAGATCAGTGATATTTTATGTACATTTCTTACATCCCCAAGTTACTTCCTAGAGTCAGCCGTCTTAACTGGAGAGAGCTAAGGCTCTCCACACACCAAATTTGAATCTCTGAAGTGTTTGTTTAGCAGCTTTTGGTGTAGTCTGTTTCATAGCATCATTTCCCAGCAAAATGAAAAAATTATGTTTACTAACAAATCATGAAATAATGCAATAATTTCTTTCAATAAATAGTCTCAGTTCGGGTAGCCTAATTTCTTAGTTTGCATTCTCTGGGATAAAAATGCTTCATTTCTCATTTTTGGCAGTGTTGTGGTTTTTTTTCTTTGCAATATATGACGGAAACTTAACAGAAAAAAACCATGAGAATGTTTTAAAAGAAGATAAACCTATTTGCAGTTTCAGAAACTAGGTAAAAGAATGCTTTTGAAATAGATTTCATGCAGCAGTTGGCATTGGCAGTACTGCAAAAAGAGATGTATTCTGTCGTGCTCTGTTTGATCAAGTGCTAAACCCGTGTGATCAATAGAGAGACAGATGTCGGGTGCAGATGGCGATGCCGTGATACCTGGGGCAGAGTGGGCCTGCCAGAATGACAGAATGGGAACAAGGAAGAGCAGCAATGCAACAGAATGTGACAAATGAAATTAGGGTTTATACTAGTCGATAATTTACAGCTAATAGAAAGTGACAGAATTTTTCAGCATACAGCACATTTACTATCGTAATATTATAGTCAATGTATTTTTCATGCAAAACGATAGGAGCTGCTAGGAAGACTAGGCTCTAGCTATATGTATTTTATTATGTTGCAACTTGTACAATTGATTTTTAAACAAAGCTAGTAACATCAAATTTCAAGTAAACACCAAGTATATGAAACAAGATTGTATTTTCAACTTTGAAATGAGTCCATCTGATAGATTGTATAGCAGACCTCTAACAAGAAAATGAAGACATTATTACCTGCTTATATGAATATAAAGTACAGATCCACCACAATCATGTAAATAAGCATTGAATGGCTATTGTTATTTGGAGAATGAGTTTGTCATCTATTTTGTTCTTTTTACTAATTAAAATAATGGAGCGAGCACAATGAGATTTCTTCTCTCCCCCTCACTGGATTCCAGTCTCAAATCCAAAGTTAATGCACTTGGCAGCTTATTGTATTCTATTTTATGCTGATATAATTAAGAGTAGAACGATTGGTAGCTTAGAGTTATACCTGTTATGTTAAACGTTAAAATCACTTTTATTTCCTTTACTGGTTTTGCTGAGTCTCATGAACTATGTATGCATGTGTGTATACATGTGTATACAGAAACGGAAAATATATGCACACACTCAAGGTAATACCTATGTGTGTGTGATGTGCGCACACATGTAAGTTTAAATATATATATATATATGGAATTTTAATATAATCAAAATGAATCATACACTCACTCTTTCATTACACCTTTCAAGTTTACCCTGATATCAACTCTAAATAAAAAAAATCCTACAAAAGCTGAAGGCTGTAAAAGTCTTATTTATGACTGAAAATGTAATGTTATGGTCAAATCTTTTGTTGTGCAATTTATTTTTTTTCTATTTATGGGACAAAAGGAATGGACATTTTTTATAATACATATTTTTAATAATAAAAGAGCAGTTAGACCTCATTCTGCAGGCTTGATTTTCATCAACTCTGTGAGGGAAGGGTCTTCCTTTAACAGCCTGTGATACAGAATTCAGCAAGCCAAACAAAAATGCCTCTTGCTCTTCTTTTTCTTCTATCTAGTACCTCTCAGCTTGATAAATTTTGTATTTTTCACACATAAAGTTGAATACCACCCTAATGCTGAGTCACTTGGTTACTAGGGTAAAATCTGATCTTAGGTTGGATACAGTAAACACAGGAAATCACCATTATGAACACCAATGCCTTTCCTTCTGGCCTCTGACAATCTACCTGGGTATTTAGCACACTCATTTCTATGCTGTGTTAGTTCCAGTGGACAGTCATTTTGACTTGATGTCATGATATTCACACCTAGGTGAGAGAAGACCTTTTGATGTAATTTTTCTTCCTGAAGCTGTGCAACTGTCAGTCTTCATTATAATTACATACAATGAAGCTGAAATTTCCATCAATGATTTGTTGCATAAATGATAGACTAGTTTGACAGAAACAGTTTTGTAGGCTGTTGATATGTACATCTATTAGTAAAACAAGGTGTTTTCCCATTCTTTTGATGTGCCTTTTGGCAACATGAATCTGTTGCTTTTCCCATTCTTGCAAATGCAGGTTTGTACACCAACAAATACTTTCCTTGCAGATTTGGGGCCTCATATAAATTTAGGCAGAAAAGGAGCTCATATTTTAATCCGTCCTATTTTTCCTACACCGCATATGGTACGGACAGTTGGAATTTTACAGGCGTAACAAGGAAGAGTAAATAGCTATAAAGTTTGCCACAGGTGACAGATATTGAAAATGTATCATACAATTTTTATACTTTGCTTGATTGGTTTCCATGAAACAAGTTTTAGGGAGTATTACAGAAACTCGCTGTTATTACCAGTACAGAGTACTAGGGAAAACCTTGCCTAAAGACTTACCTCCAAAAGGTCTAATATACACACCAATACTTACTTCAAGTTTATCTGGTACTCTAAGCCCACATTGAGTAAACTTTATTGCATTTATCACTTATTCTGTCTAACAGAGAGAGGTCCTGAATTACTTTCATGTTTGGCAAATCAGATAGTCAAGCCTGTAGTGGAGACAGAAGTGTTAAGATTGAGAGAGCTCTAGAAAAAGAAAATAAGCTATTAACCTTGAAACTCAAATATCTTACCAAAGATGGTGTAATGCTTAAAAGAGAACATAATTTTATTGGTAATATATTCTTCCCTTCTCTGAAGTTGCAGCCAAGCAAAACAGAAGAGACAGCAGGTCTTCTCTGAGCACTGGCACTGTGGTATCATCTTGGAAAGCCAAGCTAGGAGAGGAACAATCATCTGGGATATTGCAAGTGGCATGTTTCAGGTGCCATTAGTCCACATGCATGTGCCCCAGCTGCTACACTGGCTGAAGGGGGTTCACCTGTTGCAAAGTGTTTGTCTATCCAGTAAGTTACGGAGCTGAAAAGGAATGAGCAGATGTGTCAGCAGGAGCTGGCATCAGATTAAGAAACAAATCAGGACCAGAGGTTTCTTGTGACTGATGGCTACAGGTTCAGGGCCATAGAAGGGCTGACACTTCATGTGGTCAAAAGCGTTCTCAGAGATTTGATTGGCACAGAAATTCTGCTAGTAGACTAGCAGCTTGTTCAAGTGGAAATTGTGTGAAGAATTTCTGTAGAAAACTTTGTTGAGCAAAAAAGTATTAAATGTGCATTCTCCAGTCTGATATAGTTACCTAAAAACTTGCTGAGAATTTTCAAGAGGGTTCTTAAGTACAGAAAATGTGCATTGGGTATATGGTTAACTGAAAAATTCTCAGCATGACTGAAGCTTTATAGATCTTAGCCATCTAAAATTATAAATTATGTGTATGTTCATACTGCACAGCCTTTGTACATTAGCATGGTCATATAGTTTAATGCACAGCTGCATTTTCCCAGGTGTGACCTGCTACATCCCTCTGTGTACTGTGAAAGAAGTACCAAACAGCTCTATTTCGGTGACAATATGCGTCTATATCTGAGCACCAAAGGCAACAATTCAGTTGTGAGAGTCTAGATTTCTAATTTAAACACATCTAAAGATCTTTTGCTACTGATCACAAAAGCCTATACAGTTTTTAGAACAAGACAGGGCTGTCAGTTTGTCATATATGAAAGCTCAGTGAACCCAGATCTTGAATACCATGTGAGGCTCTGATCACAGCTGAAGAAGGGCAACTGGAGTGATCAAGGGAGCAGCTATCTTATGACAATAGACAAATGATCTGAAACTTCTCCATGTGCTGAAGAGAAAGCTGAGGGGAAAATATGATACAGGCTTACAAAATCTTGAAGCTTGTGGATAAAGTGAATGAAGAACTGTTATTCCTCAAATCCTGCAGTGCTACAGGAAACTGGAGAAGAACAATTTAAAACAGATTATCACAGCAGGGTGTTAACTCTCTGAACCTGATGCCACAGGAGCCTGTGAAAGCAGACAGTATCAGCAGGTTCAGAGAGAGATTGGACAAATTCATGGACAACAGATCTGTAAATGTTACTAAAAGGATGTACCTGCTAACATTCCTAATCCATGTGCATGCTTGGGAACTCTTAGGGCAATGAACTGCAGGAGGAGGCCAAGTTCTCATATTCTTACTAAGTAACATCACCTGTTGCCACTCTAGAGACAGAGTCTGAACTAGACAGACCACCTTCTGTTCCAGCAGGGTATTTTTTATGTTTCTAAAGATGAAGCAGTAGCAAAAAGACTGTAAGAGAAGTCATTCTCCTGTAAAAGACTATGAGAAGTCAATCTCCTATAGGCAGTATCAGACAGTAGTGCTTCCGAGATGTTTTTTTGCCAGAACTATGAGTTAAGGAGACCCTTTAAAGACATTTATAAGAATAGTAATTAGGGTTCTGTTTTATTCTTAAAAAAAGGAAAAAAGTATTTATTCTTAAAAATATCAGTATCACTTCTGATTTTGAAAGGTGCAGAGATAATTCTCATCTGCCATTTGTCCCTCAAATTAGAGTAATGTGATTAGTCTTTGATGGCACAAGAGAAAGATATATGTTTCTTTAAACAAGAGCAGAACACCAAGCACAAATACTGTAGTGTGAAGACAGGCGCCCAAACAGGGTGGACAGAGACAGAAAAGCTAACCAAAGGTTCAAATTATCACAGCTATCAGTACAGTACTCCTAACAGTTAGGTTGCTTTCTGCAGAAGTCTGATGACTGCCATATTCTAGAGCCTTTTCTTCATCACTTGCATTTTGATGGCACCTATATCATGTTAAAACTGGCATATCTCCTTTTTAGTAGGCACAATTCCACCCTAACAGATGGCCATGATGATAGACATGCCAAAGAACCAGTATGTGTATCAAGTTTGATTATTAGGGATGATATTCCTATCCAAGAACGTTTGAATGGCATTCTGTACTGATCGTCTGAACCTCTTGGAATGGGTTGGAACAAATGCTGTTTCGCTAAAGTCAAGGGATGTGTTAACTACAAAACAGAGATGAGGACGATGTAATTTAAGGTCTTGGTAAAATGGAAATAAAGACCACTGCCTCTGGATTACTCACTCCACTCTAGCAAGAAGCAGTCACAAAGCAAAATTGTTCATTTCTACTGGCTGTCTAATGGCATAATTTAGTGTTTCTGGTCTATTTCTAGTAAATAGTTCTTTTTCAGATGACATTGTAGCTGGTTAGGATAGGTCCTAGTGCACCACAGATAGTGCAAAAATCTGCGGAAAATAGATCTGAATCAGTAGAAAGTTGGAGCAATATGCAAGGGTTTATGAAAGCTAAATCACCCATCTCCCAGCAGTGACTCCTGTTGCCACAGGAGTTGTGCTGTACCTGTTTTTATGAAAGTTTCAAACTGTCACATTTTTCATAAGAAATAATTCATTTTAAAACAGAAGACACTTGAATAACAGCAGAAATATTTTAGCTGGCTTAAAATAAAGTTAGTGTGCTTTGACAAAAGCATTCTCGAGGTCCCCACCCTTAATTGTGCCAGAGGCAAATATGATTCATGGGTGTCAAAAAAGGCACCTAGTATTCATGTTTTCCCTCTGTAAGAAATTGCTGTGATGCATAAAAGAAATCCTAGAATGTGAAATCTTGTAAACTAAAACTTCTGTTAACTGTTTATTTACATTTAGTGTCATTATATGTCTTTTTTAGCTGGTGATGAATAAGATTTTTAATTTTGTTTTACATACACATTTTTACCAAAGTACTGCTGAGGCATCAGTATTAATTTCTTTCATAATTGTTTACTTGTTTGTACTTGTGCTTTGCATTTTAAATACAGAAAGAAGGGTATCAAAGGCTCCAAATAGGTGGATTTCACATGAGTTTGTAAATTGGAGTTTATAATTTATTTTACATTTTAAATCAAAACATATGATCTTGCCTACAGATGTCCATCCATTATTTTCATTCGTTTATCAGGGATTACAGTGGTATAGCAAGACCGGACACTTATTTGATTGGTCTAGTAGAGGTACAAATGCAGGTGTTTTGATGAGGTAATAGTAATAATGATTTAACCTTCCTTATTCGAAGTCATCAATGCACTTCACAATGCTTTGTGGGTGCATTAAGTTATAAATTAAAATTGTGGAGTCTATATGGTATGTTGATTGAGGTTTGCAGATTGTTCCCCTAAGTTTCCAATCACTGGCAGGTGTATAAAGGCTCCTGGTAACCTGATCACTACAGCTCCTTTTAAGGTAGTAGTCCAGACCTGTGATCTGTGACAGCTGAACACATTTCAAAAGTGTCATTTGCAAATCATATAAAAAAAGTTGAGCAAAAATTGTTAAAAAATCTTTTTCCTGATTATTATAAATGCAAGTCTTCCAGAAGTCTTTAGAATTAAGATATGTTCAGGGGATTTTATTTCTTTTGAGTTTTTCTTCCTCAGAATAGTTTCTTTTTTTTTTTTTTCCCCTTGATTAGTAATAGGAACACAGTTCAATAAGAGGATTGAAATAACTTAGAGATTGGGTTACTTTGGCAGTGGCAGATTCAAATTGAACTTCACTACTCTAGCCTGTGCCTTTTGGAGAGGAAACTAAAGCCTGCAAGCATAATGGTTCCCATTGCTACTTCTACCACCATTTTTCTTTAACGAAACTGAGGGCAATGTTAGAACACATTGATGTGCATGAAGGGCTCATTCACTGCCCACAGCTGGCCCAGTCTGCTGGCTGGCGCTGTCTGCTTTTGGGGCTGTCCTGTATCCTATAGGAATGCCTCACTAGAGAGGAGCTTGAAACCCTAATTGTCTCTGCGCTTGTCTAGGAACCTTCTTTTATTTTTACGAGCTTTTCTGGTGGGTTTTTTTTCAGAGAAGCTAAGATTTTTAGCATGTCTGTTTCTTTAAGTGTTTTCTTTCGTGACGAACCTCCATAATGGTTGATGGCTAAATGTAGGTGCACTGATAGACACTTGTTATAATATCCAGAGAAACCAATGCTGAAAGACCTACACAAGAGAGGTGCTATTCCATTTCCAATGCCGAATCTTACAGTGAAAAGTAGCTTGAGGAATAATATTAAGTATTATATGGCAGATAATATATCTTTAAAAAGGAGCTATTCTACCACAAAGTCTGCAGAATGATTGTTGATGTCAGATGGTTTTTTTTCACTATACTGAATTTTCAAATACAAGATCAGTTAAATAGGAGCTAAGTCGATCAGATAATTTATCTGATAAGCAATGTTTCTTGTTTAATGGAAATTCTTTAAGACCACTACTCTTAAGACAGGCATAATCTTTTGCCTACTGGAAGTGTTATAGTTAGAAATGCTACTGATAGATTCACTATCTGTGCACATTTTTTAAGAACAACATACCCACTTTCCATGTCTTTATAAAGTTAATTTTGTGCTCTGTGTCTTCCTTGTGAAATTATGATTTACATTTTGATTCACCATAAAATTCAGTTCAAACTTTTCCTACTATTTCAGTCTAGAGATACGGCTCTTTTTATTTAACAGATTGTCCTTTGATCTCATGGAGACAATTGCTGTTTTACTCCTTTAATGAAGCTTGTATTATTATAGGCAAAATGAATATTAGACCAAATGGTAGTAGAAATCCCAGAGGGAAACATGCTTCTCTGTCTGAATCTTGGAAAAGCAGAATAATTCATTTTAATCAGTGATTACATTCAATAAATCCATAGTCCCTCTTCTTATTTACTGTCTTTTTTTTTTTTTTTTTCTTTTTTTACTATTATGGGACAGTATTTCTTTTTATGAGAATCAAAGTACTAGTCATAATTCCTCTATCACCAGTGACATAGTGACATGTTGGGCAATTTTTAAGTGTTACTGAGAAGAAATCATATGGCAAAGGAGGGAAGAGTCAAAAAAGACATTTTATTTATACTCTTAAGCCCATTGCTTACCTGGCTTCTCAGTAAATATCAGTCTGGATCATGTTTCTGTGCCTTCTGGACACTTATATCCTGGAAGCTAGAAGGGATCATATTTAAAAGTAACATTTGAGAGAGGAAACAGAGGGGAAATGGGCACATATGGTGAATAGACAGAGGCAGAAGACAGAGGTATCTGAGGGTAAAAAATAGTTAAACATTTGAGAAAGGAGGGGTAGGGAGAATGCAGATGACACGAATTTTAGCAGCAGTCTCTTTCCCTAATATGACACAGCAGAAAGCAGCCATGAATCATTGGATTTATTACTAGTTCTGATAATTTTTTTTTTTATTTTCTCTGTCGTTTTCCACCTATGATGTCTACTGTAGACATAGACTCAATTTTGGGAACAATATCACTGTTTGCATCGCACTGCTGGACTGAAGGTTTAATTTGGAAGCATTTCTGGCCATTATGTCACTGTGTAGAAAAATGCACATGCTGCAGCTGAGGTCACGTTGTAAGGAAATTCTAAGGTGTGTTACTCTTTGCTGCACATAAAAAAACAATAAATAAAAAATGAATAAAATAAAAGGCTGCTCAGAGAGCATGGTTTGACTGGAGCAGTGGTAATTATCAGTACAAATCTATCTGATGACCAGAAAGATACCAGTACTTCAGCAGATGTGCAGAACTGAGGAGCTTCACCTATCTGATTTCTGACCCTACTCTACATCTGCATTCTGAAGCAACACAAAAGATGAGGAAAAGGGAACTCCTGAATCAGCAGTAGGGAGTGGAAAAAAAATAACTTTTAAAATTATCATTAAGCAAAATGGAACAATTCTGCAATATACTACACTTACAAGAGTTAAATCCTTCTTAAAAATTATTGGTAACCCTGTCAATCAGTATGTAGCCATGACTAGTGATAATACAGGCTACCCAAACTATTTGTCTTCCGGAATTCTTTCTAATGCAGGTAAAATAACTTGCAAATATTTGGCACCTGGGAGCAGCAAAGCTAAATGTTTTGTCAGTTCTTAGTAGTATAATGTCTGCTTTTATTTCTGGTAGGACAAAAAAGAATTTTATTTCTTTTTCTGCTGTGTTTCTTGTAAAGTTATGTTCGTGAGTAAGTAGGAGCTTTGAACAAAGATTTAAAGTGACGAGCTGTCCCATGCCTGTTTACAAGTCAAGATTTCATTTTACATAGAGTTCTCTATAGCGACTTTTTAAAATTTAAATTAGAAACATGGCCAGCAATGCATGCAAAATGTTCATTCATTGTAGTAAACTACAAAAATATTGCTTTTATGCAATGAGAATGGTATTGTAGAATTTTAAAAGGCATAGAAATAAAAGACTCCGGATTGGAGTGATTTAAACAAACTCACTAGGATATAGTAGATGATTAAAATACAATCTATAATTACATTACACTGGTATCAGGTAAGGATAAAAGCCTATAAATACACTGGGGTCAGGGTAAGCATAAAAAATGAAACAGTTATTTGAATAATCTGAGATCAAGTTGCAGTAATTAAAAATGAATGTATTATTCAAATGAAGGAATTAGGTTACAACACTCCTCATATGAAAACATTATTGTGACAGACTGAAATAAGTTGGAAGCAATTTTGATAAAAATTGGGGCAAGAAACAGAATGATTTACATTGGGGAAAAAGCAGACAATCTATGTGGATGAGAGTATTTGCTACTGCTCTTTCAAATCCCCTGTCGAAACTCATACCTTTCAGCTGGCCTTCGAGAATTATCCACAACCTCATGACTCTTCCTGGACTTCACTCTCTCAGATATATAGATCAATTCATTAAAAATTTAAAGTGCTGTAGCTAAGGACTCTACATGTGCTCACAAAGGAATTAATGGGATCTGTACCCACTAGCAGGCATATTGCTTAATCTACCCCACACATTGCTGTTTATCCATTTTTATTGCAATTACCCAGGTCATCTCTGTCATTTGTCTCCTGTTCCTCCTTTGTCATCTCCTGTCAGATTGGAGCACAAAGTCTACACATAAGACTGACATAAAACAATGTTATTCATGTAAATAATTGATGGCTACTTGCAGATTGAGCACTCGTTATTATAAATAAAGGTTTTTGAAATCTGACCTTTCCAGCTCCTCAGGGCAGGAATCTGTCTGGGGTTGTCTTGAATACATAAACCAAGGATATTTAACTACTACTAATAATTAAGAAT
This sequence comes from Psilopsiagon aymara, assembly GCA_024733675.1. Lineage (NCBI taxonomy): Eukaryota > Metazoa > Chordata > Aves > Psittaciformes > Psittacidae > Psilopsiagon > Psilopsiagon aymara. The sequence continues at coordinate 23,089 of JANRGW010055312.1, read as the reverse complement.
GAAAGAATCAGAGAGCCATTTGGTTGGTTGATTTTTATTTATTTATTTTCTTTCTTCAGGAAATAACTTTCATAGATGTGCTTTGAGAGCCAGCTCTATGTGGCTCTTTGCTGTTGCCCATAGCAGAAGGGTTGAGAGTTCCTTTGCAGGTGTGGACCCATCTGAAACTCTTGCTTATGTTTCATTTGCTTATCTGAAACATAAGCAAATAAAAGTACATCAGAAGTCAGTGCAAGAGTAGCTTCATTTTTGCCCAGTAACTGCTGCCCAAAATTCTCCTCAAACTTTTCTAGCATCTGCAAAAGTCTATTGAGAAGACCATTCAGCTCACTTAAAACATGCCCAGCTATGCCCTCTTAAATCCTCACTTGATCCTTTTATCATTGCATAGTGTATTTAAGCCTCTCATTCTTACCTGTTAAATCCTTCATATTTCTCTTTTCTAGTCTCTTTTGTCTTCCCCTAAAAATGCTTTGTTTGCTTTCCCCCAAAAGTAGTTGTTTCTCCATTTTGAAACTTTTTCTCCTGCAGTGACTTAGGCTTTTTCAAAAGGTTGTTCATGCTAGAACTTCCTTCTGGTATTGCCAACTCTTTTCTTTAAATTCCCACTCAAATATCATAGTATCTTGGCATGCTCCCATTTCCAGACAACTAGATTCAGATTGAGAAGCTGGATTGTCTTAAATAACCTGTCAAAAGCAACCAAATACAGTATTTTTAAAAGAAAAATTTACAACTGCAGCTTGCTATTTCCATTTTTCAAGCATTATTTACTCTTCAGCTGTCTGCACAGTTAATTCAGCTAATAATGCCATGCATAGGTAAATGAGCAACGAGATAAAATGTTAATTCAGAGAGATGACTTGTGTAGAACTTCCCTGAACTGATAACTGAAAGATGCAATGCACAGTATCTTGTACATAGTTCTTGTGTCTCAAGCAGTGCCATTAAATAATGTATCCAGACCAGCTGCACTGTACCTGTGCAATAAACTCTTCAAATTCAAAAATAACTATTTGTTTAACGGAATGTCATCCCAGCAGACTAATCATGATGAAGACTTCAAAGAATTCTTGTAATGGACAGTATGTCATATACTTGCACATGTATACACATACAGCAGTGTACAAGTTATCCCCTGGCATATAGATTAACAATAATCAGTTAATATTTTATGAGTTTGTGTTTAATGAAAACTGTGAATGTGGAGTGGAATGCAAGGCTGAAAGCAGGGAAGGAAGAAAATGAGAAAAGAAAATTAATCAGGAAGAAGATACCAAATGAGGACCCTCTAGCTAAAAAGACTTAGACATAAAGTAAGAAGCTATACTGAAAGGCATTTTATGCTGTTACGTCAAGTAGTACTTCCTAAGACTGGGGAAATAGGTCTAAACTGTCTCTTCTACACATGGGTAATATTTTCCATTATGAAGATAGACACTAAATCCCATTTCCACTTCCAGGGCACAGAGAGCATTGATTTTTCCAGTGTCTTAATAAAGAATTCTGTATGAGAACACATTATTTGAGATAGAGTAGTATAGGATCATCTTCTCAGGACCAAGAAAGCACGTTAAGGGAAAGAGTAATGGAGCATTTTAGTGATTCTGAGTTGTAGATGCAGATGGTTATCCACATGAGTGCTAACTTTTAGCAGTACAAAAAGATAGGAGACAGTGAAGCATCTCCAGCAGGTTGTGGATACTGTGAGGTTCACTGCTTGTAAACTGGCTAGCATTCAAGAGACTGTGTTTTGGTCTGAGCTATATGTCGTTTAGGCAATGATGAACTGCATTCTTCCATGGTGCCAGATTGCATTCCGTTTCCATACCCCAGAGAGATTCCAAGTTGTTCATTATACTTTGTCGTGGTTAAAAAGGAAGAGACATAGATAACATACAGTGTCCAACAGGACTGGTCAGTGAAGTGCATAGATGGGCTTGTCAGTGGGGCGTGGTAGGGTGCCAGAGAAGAGCCTCAACAGCAGGATAGATTTCCAAGCGCACTGGGATGCTGATAGGTAACTGCTTGCCAGTTCTTCTGTTCTGCTTTGTAAAAATCTCCTATTCCCAGGAGCATCCCAAACATTTAATAGAACTTTCTTTTAATCCCTGTGACCCCTTTACTTAAGAGTACTCTCATACCATTCCTCTTAAGATTTTGTGCAGTGCTAAGAAGGGGCCAGCCAGGAAACAGGGGTTCATGCCAGCACTGCAGTGCTAGCAGAATTTCACCTTGGTCTGTAATCCCTGCTCCTCCAAAAACCAGATAGTTCTGGGATCACTGCATGCTTGACATCGAATTTCTTCATTACTCTCACGAGACAGAGATAAGTGTTCAAAGGTTTCCACAAACTTTTAACATCACGATTCCCACGTGTTTCAGTGGGAGTTATGCACCCTGGAATGCTGGCTTTGCTCAGCAACAGAAATATTATGAAGTGGCTGGTGCTGGATGATTTCCAGCCTGAGCTGCATCTTTTAACTATCCCATTTCACAGGATGATTTAAGCAAAAATGAATGAGGACCCGCCTGGTTGTAAGTGAGCAAAAGCAATTTCTATGAACATCTGATAGGCAGGGGCGGGGAGACAGGTCACCCTGTGCTGCCTTTGCCGTTCAAGGAGTTTGGCTGTGGGTTTGGGGAGACAGGCCGGAGAAAGGGGTTACACTCGGCTCTAATCCCTGCGTGTCACGGCCCCGGTGTGCTCAACAATTCACTTTTCTGAGAGCGACAAGTGCTTTGGTGCAGATGCGCTGCTCACAGCCTGCTTCTGTTAAAGTTCTTGCGGAACCAGAGTGGCCCGAGCACGCCGGTGGTTTGTCCGGGCGCTCATCCGCGGCCGGCAAAGCGATACCCTGTCGGGTTTCGACGCCGTTTTAAGAGCAGGGAGGTGTGATGTTCAGAAGTTAAATGCTCCCTAAATCCCTCCTTAAATGAGCTGACAGAATTCGACATCGCGTTGTTTGGTTTGCAGATCAGTTTAAATCCCCTTCGTGGCTCGGCCTTCCCCGTGATTGGGCCATGGCACCCCAGCACTCTGCTCCGCGCCGCGCTCTGTCGTGACAGGAAAAGCGCGGGTCGGAGTGTTGAAGGCGGCAGGCACGAGGGGGCCGCGCGGAGCGCGTTTAATCCACGTCGCTGTCACCTCCGCCGTTATCAGCCCGTGCGCGGTGTGCACTCTGCTGTAAAATTAAATAACACCGGGCGGCGCGCATCGCCTCCCCCCGCGCGCCGCCCCGCGCACCCGCCCGGCGGCGCGCCAGCGCCATCTGCTGCCGGCGGCGTGCTGCTGCCGGCACTGCGTGCTGTGCCGGGTGCGCCCGCCAGGGGCGCTGCGGGGCGCGGTAGCAGGGCGCACACACACCCCCCGCCGCCTCGTGCTGGGTGTCCGTCCTGGGCTGTCCGCAGATGGTGCCAGTATGTGCAAAGGGGTCAGTGTCATGCGTATGTTTGAAAAGCGCTTCTGTGACATTAAACCTGCCCTGATCTCGTAAAACTATCAGACACGTGTTCCGGTGTATTTGCATTAACTGATCTGTAAGAAACTTGAGGTATACAAAATAAAGTTCTGCATATTAAAAGTAATATTTCAACAGAAAATTATTTTACCATTTCCTTTTGTGTGGCAACCACAAGAAATTATAAATTCCAGCTTAGTGTCTTCCAAAGTTTTCTGATTATTTTTTTAATGACCATTAAATAATAAAATGTAATTGTTATATGAGTCTTCAAAACTCTTCTAACTCTGTAACACAGCATTGTCATGCTAAAGTTCTCATCCTGCCAACTTATTTCAGGTCTGTACTCCTTAAATAATTTACATGATGAGTTTTAACTGCAGAGGCTTGAAAGGTACTTTTCATCACTGTGGCTTAATTTCTTAACAAAATCTCTTACTTAAAATGTTCCAAAGAAAATTACTTTTGGTATATGAGTTTTCTGTATCTGTGCACACTGTTGTTCGTTTTTCCTTCTATTTCACCCCTGTTTGGTTCCTGTCCCAGTACTGTGGATACAAACCGGGGTATAGAGACCTGGTTCAACCCGCATATTAATGAGTATATTTAATTAGATAGATATGTTAAATTCCTGTCATTTACAAGCATAATTGTCTTGAGTGAAATGTATCATAGGCAATTAATTCCACAGGTCCCAGACTGTCATGAGGTTTGATTTCCTTTTCCAGTTCTTGGGAATGGGGTGGTGTTCTGCAGGCAACGCTGGTAGTAACAAAGGACCAGACAAAAGCACTGTGAGGTAGAGAAAGATTATCACTGAAGTAAATAAGACTGCTTCTGGGAGCATGGGTGACAGGATCATCCTTTAATTTCTTGCATTTCAATACAATTAACAGGTCAACAATCAATTAACGGGAGGAACCTTCCTCTTTCTCTTTCAGATCCCCATTTTCCTCCCAGCGATGACCTAAAATGTTTTCTGTACACATGAAAAGCTTTGCTTCAGCTAAATAGATTGTTTCAGTCTGAATCTGGAAAGTCAATGAGAAATCAAGTTGCATTTAAAAGAATCTGTGCATTTTGTGCAGATATGTCTTAAGAGGTAAACTAATTGTAGGTCTCTGGTCGCAGCCTTGCATTCAGAACAGTGAGTGGCTGAGAGGACATATTGTGGAAGTATTTGGTCAAGTGCTTTGCACTGAATCGTAGTGGGATTCTCTGCTGAATTCAATTTTTAATGCAGACACATCTCCAGGGGCTGCCATTCTCTGCACGGTATCATTTCTCCTATTTTCTCTTGCTCATACTTGAATATTCTAGACGTTGAACAAAGTGATTCTTCCTTTGGGGTCTATCAGCTTTAGAGCATCTGAATTGGTTAATTTTGAACTTTGTCTAAACTCAACTACCTTTCTCAGGAGTTAGGCTGTCAACAGCTAGAAAATAAAAGCGTGTACATTCACTTAATTTTCAGAAAGCCTCTCAAGAAGAGAGGCAAAATGTTCTTAAGTGTGACCCTGTAGAGGTCCATGCAGTCTGCAGAATCCCTCAGGCCCTGGCAGACACCCCCTGGGGAGCCAGCATGCTTTAACTGGCTTCCCATTGAAGCCACTGTAAGAAGTCAGTGCATAAGAAAGAAAGGTAATGAAAACTGACAAGTTGAAAAGAAATTGAGAGTTTAATCTGCAAAGTTGTGCTTGAGGGGGCTTCCATCATGATATTCCGATGGAGTTGCAGAAAGAGAAAAAAATTAAGAAACTGCAGAGTATGATGAATTTACATAATTTTTTCTTGCACCAGGCGGTATTTATTAATTTCTTTTCTGCCACTTTACAGCACCTCTTTGCCTCTCAAAAAGAGAAAATGAAGTATACAAAACCTGGCAATCATAATGAACATGTGAAACACTCACAGATTATTTATAAGCACGCAAGTTATGTAGTTGCTGGAGATTCTCTCCCTTCTGCTCCTGCTTGGTGATGAAGAATGGTATTTTAATAGGCAGATGGTAAAGACAATTACAGTTTGGGGCTCAGCTGGGAGTTACATCAGTTTATTGCAAATTATTAGTTGATAAATGCTTTTGTTTACAAGCAAAGTCTTAAGCAGCTTTGTAATCAGTTTATCAGCTGCAGCCTGAATTTTGACAGCTTGCCTTTGGGTATACAGTCACTTCTTTCCTGGCCATTTAGAAATCATGCTGACCAGGCAGGCAGAATGGCAGTTCCTCTGCACCTGTATGATGCTCAGTAAACTGGTATTTCTTATTAAGCCTGTTTTGGAAGAAATCATTAAGTACAGAATCCTCTCTAATTGCTAATCCATGTTAGCGTGTATACCGAGTCGAAACTATTTCCTCATCCATAATCTTATTTTTTTATTTCAATTGTGACCAGCAGTAGCTCAGTCTTGCTGTTGCTGTTATAGGATTTGCTTTCTGCTGTTAACGGTCTCCCTTACTGGAAGAACTAAATGGTACACTGGCAGTGGTTTGCAATGCTTTTTTTTCTTGGAAACTGCATGTACCTTGGAAGGTGGAAATGCTTTTGATCGTCACCAAGTTTTCAGTCCTTTTTATTTCTAGCTCCTACTTCAAAAGGCAGAGCTATAATTCCTGGTTTTCAACACATCTAGAGGAAATCTGGGGGTTTGGTGTGGGTTGCGTGTGTGTGGTGATTGTTTGGGTTTTTTTTTTAAATGAGGACCTTTCTAAATAGAGACTGGGTTGGATGTTTATTGTAGCTTCTGTTACATTTTAGAACACACTAAACATGCAAATTTACATTTGATGCCTTTTACTTATTAGTTTGTTTTAGTAAGAGAGCCATCGATTTGTCAGTCTTGTTTCAACTGCAGATAATATAAAATGTTCTAATGGCTTATGTGGGAGCAACATTTTTTTTTTATCAAGAAGTGCTACTTTGCTTCCATGATTGTTACAGCTGAGGTAAACTAGTTCCTGAACTTCAGCCTGTGAGTTGAATGTTAACATGGTAACTAGCAGTAATAGTGGCTCTTTTCTCAGCGTTACAATGCACACAACTAAATGCTCCAGCTTCTGTTCATTATGAAAGGTGGCTTTTGTTTCACACAGCCTGGAGCTTCTTCTGGAGTGTGATCCCTGTATTGAATAACCAAGCAGCTCTCATAGGCAATATTTGTTTCTTACAATGGTTTTGCCATTCTGTAACTTCCTATTTGTCCTTATATTTAATGTGTTTATTTTCTTTACAAAAGCAACCTATCAATCCAGCTCCTCCTATATAATCCTTCCTCCTGCCTCCTGTACCTTTGCCATTCACTCTGCATTTGCCCAGGGGCAAGAAATGAGCCCTACAGTAGCAGGTGCAAGACAGCAGAAAATCCATTGATAAGATGTAGCATACTCTGCTTTCTCTGTAAGAAAGGGGTACCATTAAAGCATGTCTATTGTCTCATTTAATCACCTCCTTTTTTCATACACTCCAGTCTCACAAAATAACTCTGAAAAGACAATCCACAGGCATGATTGTGTTTGTAAGGCTACTAAAAGGTCACCTTACAGCTGTGCTGTTAGTGAAGCAGGGATTGTAGAAGAATGTGTGTATCCAAAGCCTTGCTTCAGAGTAGTTGGTTTCAGCGGTCCGTTTTCTCTCTCTCTTTGAAACCTGGTGCATCCACAAAAGCTGGGGGAAGCAGTGGGGGTCACCTGGGAATGTCTCCTAAGAAGCTCTTTGGAGAGTGCCCATTCACTGATCCTTTAAAAAAAGGGAAGGTGAGTTGGTTGAGACAAGTCCTAGCCCCTTAGCAGTGGTGATGGGAGTGCAACGTGCACAATGTCAGCATGGGTTTATTGTTTGGGGTTTTTTTTAAGCTGTTTATCATTTCTTTTCTGAAGGTTTAGTGAATTTTAAAATAACACTCAAATGAGACCCAATTCAAATGTAAAAAAGATGCAGCACTCAATTCAAAACAGAGGAATTTGGAAAGAAAGTTTAAAAAAACAGGAACAAATCGCTAAATTTGTGAAAGAACTCCTCTGACTTTCTTTTTTGATCTTACGCTGAATTAAGGAAATACAGCAGGTTAGCATTTGTGGCAGGCTTTAATTTCAACCTCTGAGCAGCAGACTTCTTGTGATGTGGGAGGATATTACAGTTTCCAGCTTCATTCTGTAAGTATTGCCATTTGTGCCAAACATTTAATAGTTTTACGCTGTGGACTGTCGTCCACCAGGAACTGATATCACCTAAGAGTTTTTAGAGCCATCTAATAGAAAGATATGTATTCACTCTGATTAGCCCAGGATTTGAACGAGGGTCCCAGAAGAGATATATAAGCCTCTTAAATGCATAGAACTTCTAAGGATATGGGTTTAACTGTCTCCCCCTGTGGTAAATAAGCTGTGACAGCTCTATCAGGGGGGGGAAATGGCAAATAAAATTACCACATTATTTTCCTGTGAATATTTTCAGAGCACTAATCTATTTTGCCACTTTACCTAATAGAACTCTGTTGAGTGTTACATGTGGGCATTTAATTGGAGGAAAACACACAGAAATCCTCAAACTAACAAAGCGCAGGCAGACAACAGTGGAAAAAATAAGTGGTCAAATCTAAGTGTTATACTCCTTGCCCTTCAGAAACAGCGTGCTTCATTTGGGGTTCAGCTGATTAAGGTGTTTGCAGAATTAATTTGAGAGGTGCTGCAATACAGATCATGATATTCACAGTAGTTGTACTGCAGCAAGGGAAAGACCTACCCCTTACACCGAAACAGAGATGCCAGGTTTGGAAGTTCACTCCCCTAGGACTGGCAAGTTCCTCTAATATTTTTATCAGCTGTACAAAGCCTGACAGTCTTTAACTATAAAATCATCTATTCAGGTAAAAACACTGCCAACTGTCAGCATATGACTAAGCTAAGTCAGGCCTAAAACTCAGGTTGGCTCAGGTGCAGGACTAAGGGCTATATTCTGAAGAAGTATTTTTCTTCCCTGTTTCTGGTCAGAATATCTGAAAATGTGGGGATTTTAAAGCTGCCTTCTTCAGTTTGGCTAATGCCTCTAAGCTGAGTATTCTTGTGGTGGTTTGTTGTGAAAAATATCAGTGCAATACCTTTATTTTGCAATTTGTTCAGTGAGTTCAAAGTAAAGCAAGCTCCATGTTTTGTGCTGAACATAATGGTAAAAGTGGCAACAGAATTGGTTTGTCCACTGTATTGGTAAAGTTTTATAGAGTATAATGATTTTACATTTTTTGCAGTCAGTACACTGCAGGCTCATGATAATGCAGTGGTTTAGTTAAAATTAAAGGTCAAGTATCTTTTGGCAATCTTTTGATCAGTAAACAAGAAAAAATGATAGAAGATGCTGGGAAATCATCTCATTAATCTTAATGTAGCACTAAAACTATCTTTTTGTGAGAGTTTGGGAAGACTGCATTTTCAGGGGTGATTTTGGAGACACCTCACAGAGAGATGGTTGGAACCCTGGCATTAAAATACATGAATAGCAAAATGCTGTGCAAAGTATATATTTCGTGTATGCATGTGAAGAATGTGAAGAATTATTTAGCAACTGGAAAGACTTCACAAAATGCTTTTGATTTATTGCTGTATATACCACAGATCTGTATCACTTATTCTTACATTATTTTATTCAAAAACTTGTATGAACCATGAGTTGGCATGTTGTAGAATACTGAAAAGGCATTAATCAACCTAAATAAACAAGTACATAGATCTATCTAACAACTATGAAGTAGTTAATAAATTTTTAGCAAATTTCTTACAGAAAAAAGAGGTCTAAAAGAGTAGTGCTTAATTATCTGGACTCCTCTGTGCTGGGCTCTCTTTTGATTGTATTAATGAAGCAGCTGGCCCATTGTTTCTCTTTAATTCCTCTATTGTTTTAAGAATATGTCACAGCTCTTTATTCTTTTATCAGGTGCTGTGCAGGAGGATCCACACAATACCTCATACTCCTACTGTATTTGCCAATGCACAAAGAAACCTCCAAAGCATTTTTCAAAGAAGGGGCACACATAATTTATAAGTTCTGTTCCTTGTACCACTCTACTGTCAAAAATTTCAACAGTATTGGATTTGAATTAATTATAATTTTTTATTAAACAATGTGTCTACATATAGATATATGTACTTTGTTCATGTCAAAAATTAGAGGTCTACCCAGTAACTTGTGCTGCAATGAAATGGCATTCAATATGCTGAGTCGTCACAACCCCATGGGTAAGACGCAGGAGGAACCCAAATATGAAGACCCCATCCTATTGTGACGAGCAAATTCTCTTTAAATGCTTAACCTGTGCAGCAAAGGAGAAAAGATAATAAATTAACTCTAACCCCCATTACCATTACTAAAAAGCATCATTTTTAACAAATTGGAATATTTCATTAAGAGAGGAAGGTTTTAATTCAGTTGACGATGCCTGGAAGTTGTGAAGAGTAACAGTCTGTTGTTTAAATAAATTCTGATAGTCTTTTGACCCTTCTTGCAAAAAGATGTGTGTACAGGAAATGGGCTATTATGTAGTTACAGCAACACAATCAAATCCAGTAAGCTTAATTTTCACTACACCAATGTAGTACTTCTGAATTAACTGGCACTGGAAATTAGTTTTAATAGAAATTGCCATTGATTTTCCTAAACTTCTGTGAAACATGTCTGCCGCTAGTGGATCCAAAAACTAGAGACAAATTGTTCAGCAAGGAAAACTGACTGTTAATAAGGACAGGAAAACTGGGATTGCCTTTGAGTGTGAGTTTATATTGTCGTTATGCTTCTTCATCTGTGGAAAAAATAGCTGCACCTCCATCAAACAGCTGTACTCAATGGAGACGCTGGTTTTAGGTATTTACTTTCTTCAGTTACTTTTCCTAAAAGCCTATGAATTTCCTAAAATTCTTATGAATTGAGTCTTTATGGCTCCCCATTTTGAAGCTATTTTCTCCCAGTTGAGTTAATAGTGAAGTCTGTCCTTAAATATATTTTTTTTCAGCCTGTTATCCAAAGACCCCAAGTCTTCACTCCTTAAGGTCTGCAAAACATAAGTGGGGACAAAAAGAAGCCCACCGTCAGAAGATTCATTGTGCCTGGGTCTGTCTCTTCCCTGGAAGTGTCTTAGGGCTCTGAGAATCAAAACTGATGAAGAGCCATCGCTTTAGTTGCAAATTGCTGATTTTAAATAGCATAATAGAGGTCACTTTGTTTAAAAAAAGAATCCAAATGTAGAAGGAAAAATTGAAGGGCTGTTAAAAAAAAGGCAAGTTTCCCTGGTATTCTACATGTCTGACCTACATAAAATAAAGTTTGTGTTAGCATGTATGTTGATCACCACAATAGTCCTTATTCTGGATACAGAAGTATTACTGCACCTAAATATGATATAATTGGTTCAATTTACTATATATTCTTTATACTGAGTGTGGTTCCATATCTTGATGAGCCCAGATGTAGTTGTGCTTGTGGTTTACAGCATCCCATTGCTTGCATTTTATTATTTTTACAAACAAATGTTTATCAATCATAGGGATAAACTAGAAAAAAAATTGTGCAAACATGACACATCGCTAAGATTTTTCCAGCATGCTGTGTAATTATTAACCTGATTTTTGCCATTGAAAGAAGCCATGAATTACAGATAGCATGGCTGAAGTTAAATGCTTTTATATTAGATACATTTTCTTATACAGTATTCTATAGGTATGGCCATACAATATAATTGAAGCTTTGTCAGCTCTGTAGCCTAGCAACAGATAATACTGTTAGGTTACTGAATTGCTTCTGGTTGACAAGTAGGGAGTATTTTTGTGTTTATCATGTTTGCTAATGATGGGATCCTTTCCAAAAGGCTTGTCTTAATCTTAATTAGAGTTTATCAGCAGAGGTCTGCATGACATTGTGCAGACACTGATTTCATAAATAATAAAAAGTGCAAGTGAAAAATTTGGCAGGAGAAGAAGATATTTAAGACCACTGATTCTTGTAAGAGCAGTGTGAATTTCCAAAATGTAATCAAGTTTGAACTGTGACTGTATTCTTTATTATCGAAAGTTGCAGTACACTCCACTGCAGTTTTGACAGCAATTATGATTTAAAAGCTTCCTGTTAGGAACTAGATCTGTTTGCACAAGAATCTTGCACATAAACATTACAAAGAACAGTAAGTCCATGGTTTTTCAGGGACATCAGGACCTTACTTTTTCCTTTTCGTAGAAAGTTGGTTTGTTTGTTTTGGGCTTGGATTTTTTTGTTTTGTTTTTTTATGTAAGGGTGTTGGGGTTTTTCCAAGCAGCAGAAATATTTGCAATGAAAGATGCAGACAAGGAAGAGAATCCTGAAATAACCTTTCCATTTGGTGGAAACTCTGAAGGTATCAGATAGCTGCTTCAATGCCTGATGTCATTTGATAAAGAACTGATACCAATGCAATTGGAATGTAATTTTTTCTCTAGTTTGCACAACATGATATTCTTTAACTTTCCTAACTTTCAGTGATTAAATGAGCATTTGTAATTCCTTGAAATACGAACTAGAAAAAAAGAGTTGAAATAAACACATAGTGTTTACAGACATTTTTATTCCTTTCTTCTGTTTATACTATGTATCACATAAATTTCTTCAGTTTAACCATAGATATAAAACAATATACTGCAGGCTCAAGAAGCTTATTTTCAATTTCACAGAGTCAGAAATAGACTTGTAGAGAAACCAGCTTCACAACGTCACACAGCCTTCTTGTATCTCAAAAACTTTTCTCCTCCATTGGAACAGGAAGGGGTAAGATAATTTTTTACACCACCATGTAAAACCAGTAAGGCCCTTCTCACTGTAAGTGTACCAGTGTACTCATTGCAGGCAAGAAGAGGGCCAAAACCACCAGCCTGCCATTGTCTTGCTTTCTAACCAAATAATGCAACAACTTAATTCCTGAGGCACTGTCAGTCACTCATCCTAAATCCAGAGTTTATCTGGACATTCTTCCTTTCTCTTCCCGTGACAGCATTTGTCTTAGAACTGAGAAACTTGACCTGGTAAAGCTTTGGTAGAACCATTTTATCCTATAAGCTCTTTCTGACAAAAGGAACAACTGGTTAAAAACTTCCTAACCAGCTTAGTCAGAGCTTCTTCTCATATAAATAAGAGTCCTTTACATTTTCTTAGGAAATCTTTGCAAATATTTCAAGCAGACATCTTCCTATCTTCTTCATTGCTGCTGATACTTGGCAAGGACTTACATGTTATCCTTTTGAAAATCTGCTATTGACACTGCCCTTTGCTTTAGAAAAAGATGTTGGGGTTCTGAGAAATTACGGTGTATATGCCCATGATGTCTTAACATGTGGAAATGTTTATTGAAAGCAAGATTTTTTTTCCTGTTTTATAACTACCACATATCAGGAAGCCCTGGACCCTAACAGGGATGGCTGGGCAGCATAATAGTTCATAAGGGAGTCAAGTTTTGAACTTCCTATTAAAATTGGAAGCTTCTGCCAGGTTCTCTGCACACCATTTCCCAGACTGTGCAGTAGAAGGCTGAATAAGACTTCTTTTCCACTGTTTTCTTCCTGTGCGTGAAGGCACGCATATTTGCGTTCACTGCAATGAGGGGAAGAAGATTGTTTGTGTCTTTCAAAACAGCAGCTATTGCCTTAATCTGTGTAAGCAAGCACAGAAGCGGACAAGAGGGGAGTACTGCATCAAAGGGGGCTGTCCCTGTGTGTGACTGTTACCGCAGAGGTGATACACTGCATTTCCATTAGCTGGAAGAATGCGTCATTTGAGAGTTCATCTGGGGTTTTAACTCAACACGATATCATGTACTGATGGAAATATGGACATACATGGCATGATCACTTAAATGCCTAATTTTCCATAGGGTGGATGGAAAAAACAAAATAACAATGGAATGAATTATTGGAGCTAAATCCAGGGGTGGATTTAACTTCTGATTCTGATTTCCTTTAATAAGCCAAGCTGGAGATGGTTGTGCTTCCAGAGCTGTCACACATCGCATGCGGCCGTGCCTGCCATAGGTATGACAGCCTCCAGGAGCAGGGTGGAGCAGACAGCCAAGGTCACTGTTCCCTTCAGCTGTCCCAGTTTAATCTGCTGCTGGACATGAGTCAACACCCTGAGGAGCTCTGACACCAGGAGGCTGAGTCAGCCGTTAGCTGATCCAGACTGATTGCAGCTGGAGACCCAGTAATCAACTACACTTTCTGGGTTTTTTTCCCCCCAAGGGTATAGCATGTCAGAATGTTTGCTGGGATAGAGGAAGTCCCAGTTGGTTCTTCTGCAGTGACTCATTTTTACTTTATTAAGAAATCTGGTGAATAATGCAGTCTATAAAGAGCTCTTATTCTATGTCAAAATATACTGAAACATGTTGGTTTATTATTACACCTTCTGTATATAAAAAAATAGAAATGCATGTAACTAATGGAAGCCCTGTTCCCAAGAAGATGAACTGTGTGGAGTTTGCAGTGAGAGTACCCATTTTCAGGTCCTCAGATTGCAGTATGTATCATGTGTTTTTGTCTACAAAACTAATTAAGAACACTTTAGGAATTTAGCCTTATTCTCTCTTGAACAGGTTTTAGACCAGTTTAGCTCTGAAGGCTTCTGTATTTACTCCTGACTTATGCAGTAAGTCAGACTGTGCTCTTCAAATGTTTGAATTTGTGCTTGGGCATTAGGATTCTACATTTGTAGGCATTTATGGCACTATCTTCTCATTTCATCTTCTTACTCTCTAGAGGAAATTACTCAGATTTGCACCATTTAATTCTGTAATCTTGGAGGGTAGTAAACCTTAGTATGCTTTGGTCCCATCACAGTAAATTGTAAACTTTGGAGCCACCTTCAGCTCCTGCATTACTGAAGGGTGAATACAAAGACACTTTTCTGCTTTGAAACTTCCACACTACTTTGAGGTCTGGAAGCTTAGCTTTATTTTTCTACTGAAACACATTGTCACTGATGCTGTTTTGTTTGCTCATCTTTGAAAGCTAATAGACTGGTTTAATTAATTGTCCAAGATTTCTCTAAAACAATGTCCTAATTCTTCCATTTAGCTGTGGCATATCATACACTGTTGTTATCTCCTCTACCAGATTTTTGCAACAAGTTGTTTTAAAGCTATAATCTCGTTGAGGGGAAAAAAATGAAGTGCAGTTGAAACGGCAGTTATGCCGAAAGATAAACACAGCAATATTACTTATCAAAATGAGTACAGTTTTTGCTTGCCTAATGAATACAACATATAACTTTTTCTATATATACAAAACCTGAGGAAAAAAAAAAGCTTTGTAACATATAAAGTATGCAACATTATTTCAGGCATAACTGTATTGGATATGTATCTAGGCCTGAGAGTGTAGATAACACTATATAAGTGCTTTGCCTGTCTAAACATGTTAAATAAATGAGCATTCACTATCGCATTCAAATACATTAGTAGATGTACTCGCATAGTTAATTTTCTTTTTAATGCACTACACGTGACATTTGCAGCACAGAGCTATAGTGTATCTTACAGTTTGATGAAAGTTCTTCCACTTCCCCCCCTTTAAATAAACCTTTATTTGAATAAGCCTTTATGAAACAGATCTTTGGCATATCTTCTTTTCAGGAAGTTCAGTCAGTGTAAGCAGAGATAAAGCAGTCATGTTACAAAGAATATTACATAAGGGAAGATTTTTTAGAGAAAGAGGGTGGCAAACATAAGGGAGGGGAGGAACGCCCTTATGAGGAAATCTGATTTCTTTCTCACAGATGTTTGGTTTTAATGTGCTGTGATTTGGTTTTCAAAATAAAACATCCTTGGAGTTACAAAAAAAAGGTAAAAGGTGGCTGGTGAAAAGTAATGGTGAAGAAAGTACCATATAAAATACTTTCACCTATACCTTGATTTTCATAATTTAATCTCATAGGAGACAAAATGGAAATTAAAATGGATGTTCATGCTGCAAATAATTAGGAAAAATATCTCCAAATTATTATCTTTGTACATTGAAAATTCCTGTATTGGTAGAAGGAACACAGTAAAAGTAAAAATTATTTGCCTCTTTACTTTGAGCAAGCCATCAAAATTTAAAAAGAGACTGTAAAGATATGGCACTGATGTTTTACGTTCTGGAATCTGATATCGTCAATTAAATCTTTCTGCTTTTATGTTTCCTGTAGGAGGGCAGCTTTGGTGTACTACAACCAAGGCCATCTCAGAGGGTGAAGAGCTGATCGCCTTTGTTGTAGATTTTGACTCAAGGCTGCAAGCTGCTAGTCAGATGACTCTCACAGAAGGCATGTATCCTGCACGCCTGCTGGACTCAATACAATTGCTCCCTCAACAAGCTGCAATGGCATCTATTTTGCCAACGGCTATTGTGAACAGTAAGTGATGAATACTATTCTCTGGTGGTTTTTTAAAACAGCAGTACTTTAAGGGCGCATATGAAGAGCTAATACAGCAATAGTGAATTCAAGACCACAGAAACCACATGACTTAAAACCCACAGCTTGAAGCCTGCTTTTGTTCCCCTGACATCTCAGATGAACTCACAGACATAAAAAGGATCAAGAGCAGCGGTTTGGTGTCTGGGTTCTGCAGGAGCCTCACCCAGAGTTATCTGACCTGCCCTCATGTGGAGGTTCTGTGATCTGCTCCCAGAGTCAATAGGATCAGAAACTTAAAAAAGTAGGTAAGATAGGTCTGTTAGCTTACAAAGTCCAGCCTTTGCTTCTCAAGTAAGCTTGTGGCTTACACTTGCAGCTTCTGGTAATAATTCGTGATATTCAGTGGAAAGGAAGAATATATCTCTCCAGTGACTGTTTTAAAATGCAGTGGAGATTGTGCCTTATAGAAGCCCTGATTTATTGTACTATCTCAACTCAATGTGGCTACACAAGAATCTTTTTACATCCTCTGGACATCAGTAGACCCTATCATGGACAAAATACAGCATATAATTAAGTGCTGTCCTTAGAGTGGAGGCACGCAAGTACATGATAAGACAGTTCTTGAACTGGGATAATTCAGCTTGAATTAAATTTCAGTTTTTTAACTTTTCATTATTAATAATTTTACCATTATATAGCCCTAGTTCCTCATCCTCCTAAGTGCTTTTCAAATATGTTAGCTGTTACCATGATCTCTCACCAGTCATCACTTAAATCTAATGCACATCCCTAGCTCTCAGCACTTTGCAAGCCTACACATCTAGGCCGCATCCGAGGTTTGTAAGTACTGTAATTAGATATGGTGAACTACTGAACACAGTATTTCAGGTGTGAATGTACATGCAAGCACATAATCTGCCACTCAGGCTCAGACCAAATAACACTTTGTCTTGAACAGTCACACCATCTTCACGCTCTTCAGACAGGACTCGCTAAAATATCTGTGGTAACACTCTTCATTCCGTGTTTTTTTGGTTTTATTTTTGGTTTGGTTTTGTGTTTTGGTTTTTTTTTTTTTTGATGGGTTGTTGGTTTCTTTTATTTCGTATATGTGTTTTTTGGGGTCTTGTTTTTTTAACTGATTATTTTCTGGGTAAACAATCTTGATAGGTGCAAATTTATTGTTAGCCTGTTTTAAAAGATAAACCTTAAAATGTCCAAGTTATCAAACTCCTCCCTTCCAAAGAGTGTGTTGAGAGCAACCTCAAGCCCTTTAACTAAAGTGCATTCATTTTTACGGCAGCCATGGGCTGCTGTGAGCTGTTATACCTCTTCACAGAGCTAGCAGTTACCACCATACAGGACCTTTCCAAAAGAAGGTGTCAGAAGCCCCTGAAATGTACTGCCAAGTTACCACATTTAGGGCAGACCAGAGTTTATAGCCGGCAGGTCCAAGAGAGCCACAAGAGAAGAAGTTAACTAGCCTTAAGGGCAAAGACTCATTCACAGCTTGTTTCAGCTAGGTTTTTTGTGCAAATCTACACTAGGCCAACTCCGGGCTTTAGCAAAACATTAACTTCAAGTAGCCTTTACCTGTTTTGCATTACTTTAGGGGAGTAATAGTTTCAGGTCCCATCCCTGTACATTGTTCACCATGGAATTCCACAGTCTCACCACATAAAACTCCTGCAATACATTTCCTCTACATAGCATGTAGTGGGAATCACCTGTTCACCAGCTCACGAATGGGAGCAACAAAGCCACCTAGCCCATAGGAAATAAAGATAGATGAAAATTCATTAAAATAATCAGGAAGTTCAATTCTGTGATGGAACGCAGTCATATTAATTCAAATAGGACTTGATGCTGTATCAGAATTTCTGATAACTGTTTTTGGGCTTTTCTGTGGAAACCCAGTAGTTCAACTTTTTAAACCATTTGAAGCCAAAAACAAATGCTGAAATGTCAGCTTTCACATGAGATGGACATTCCAAATGATGCAAGCTGTATCAGTAATAGTTTAATAGTAGTATATACTGGAATACTAAGTGCTCATTGAATGCTTATGTCTAAAAATCATGCACAATTTTTCTGTGGCAAAGGAAAAAATTGAAACTGGTAGTGGCGTAAATATTTTATATAAATTCATGAGCAGAAAAATAGACAAGCATTAGCAGTGCAGTCAAAGCAGAAAACTAAGCAATGTAAATTTTGGCTGTATTTGTAGATATTTAACAAATAAAACACTCATCTATTTCGGTGGGTTGGAGCCTTCAATTTTTTTCACTCAAAGGAATTGGAACAAAGCAATTGTCCATTGCCCTGTACACATCAATATTTGAAATTAAACATATGACTGTCATGAATAATGATGACATCATCAGCTACACATGCCATATTTTCAGAGAAGCCAACCATTCTTCAAGACTAAGTTAATTACATTCACTAGCAGCTTTTTGCATTCTGAAGTCAGTGGGAGTTTTGATGTTTTTAGGGGGCCTATAAGGATGCTGGAGAGGGACTCTTCAGTGGGGACTTTAGTGATAGGACAAGGGGTAACAGGTTCAAACTTAAACAGGGGAAGTTTACATTAAATATAAGGAAGAAATTCTTTACTGTGAGGTGGTGAGGCACTGAAATGGGTTGCCCAGGGAAGTTGTGAATGCTCCATCCCTGGTGGTGTTCAAGGCCAGGTTGGACAGAGCTTTGGGCGACATGGTTTAGTGCTTGTTGTTCCTTCCCATGGCAGGGGGGTTGAAATTAGATGATCTTAAGGTCCTTTCCAGCCCAAACCATTCTATGATTCTGTGTTGACTAAGGTGTGTTTTGATGTTGACTGCAATTGCCCATTCTCCGATGTTCAGGTCAGCTGGCAGAGTCTGGCTACACTCATAATTTTATCCTCTCTTAGTCTCAAATACAGATGAGAAGTGACCAAACCAGTTGCGGGGAATGATCCTAGGCCTGTGGCAATTCTTGTGCTCTATGCAGGAATGGGGAAGGTATTAACTGATTTAAGCTAAAAGTGTGGAAGGGATCACTGTTGTGATTTAACAATACAAACAAGAAGTTCCAGTGTTCTAGTCAGGACTCTGTCACTGCTTAATTTACTAGTTAAGGGCTGGGATTTCTTCCTTGTTCTTACTGATAGGGTGGCAAGTTCAGATTTCAGAAAGATCAAAGACCATTTTTGCCCTTCTGAGATAAGATACACAAAATGTACTGTTTAGATGTCATTTGGATAGGGTATTAACAACCAAATATCTATCTGCTTTATGTAAATACACAGTATTCGTTACCACTGCTCAGATGAGTAAAGTGTGTAGCCGTCAGTATAAGATCAAAATATATCTACTCCCTCTGCTGCTGGGAAGCAATCTCTGCAACCTCTGCATTGCCTTCCCCTCAGAGAGGGTGCTGACATTTTGGGATAGAAGGCAATGAAGAATTTAATCACTCTTAGCAAATATACTTTTGCATAGTGAAAAGTGTAACAGTTACCATTTACGAAAAGCAAGATAAAAAAGTAAGTTAGAATTTTTAACTTCCAGTATTAATAACATCAGGAACCCAGGAGACAAACGTGCTGCTTAGTATAATATTACATTCAACACTGTAGGAAACATAATCTGTTTTGGCCTCCTGGATACCAGAGCAACAGGATTTTACAGTAATAACTGCATAAGCATTCTGAAAATACACATTCTTCAGAATGATCTGCAATTAGCACTCAAAAATTCCAAGGCCCAATGCTGGAAAGACTTGTGCATGCAATAAAAGAAAAAGTGCAATTGAAATATGTCACTTTTCAGTAGTGAGGAGTTGGAAATGTAGCTTAGGTCCTGAATGAGTACTGCATATTCACAACAAACAATCAGTTTAATTTCATTCTTTTAAGTAATTACATGCCAGAAACTTCTAGCTGCTTTTTTTAGTAACTATTTTTAAAATCTCCTTTTGAAAGAAAGAACTCCCACATTCAGTCTCTCACCTGCAAATGACATTTTCATAAACCATGGTTCTGTTTTTATTAAATAAGCATATATTTAATGGGGAAGTGAGGAGAATTAATCCAGCTGTGTTAATCAGCTGGCACTGAGTGGACCATGGCTAACCTGCACCTGGTTATATTTGTTTGTAGAGGACATATTCCCTTGCAAGTCCTGTGGCATTTGGTATCGAAGCGAGCGGAACCTGCAGGCCCATCTCATGTATTACTGCAGTGGGAGGCAAAGAGAGGGGCCTCAGCTGTCAGAGGAGAATGAAGAGAGTGCTCAGCAGATATCCAGTGTCTGCCCCTTTCCACAGTGCACCAAAAGTTTTTCTAATGCAAGAGCTCTGGAAATGCACCTAAATTCTCACAGTGGTAAGTATCATGCATTTTCCTGTGTTATCATCTAGACTTAGCTATTTGAAGAATTATTCACTATAGACATTCAGTGAATCAATATCTCCCCGTATACATGCAAGTGTTGGATGTAGACACTACCAAAATGTCAAGAGTTTCTGGTCTGTCTTCTACCCCAAGCGCCTCTCCCATGTAGCCAGTATCATTTCTCTTATCTACTAATCCTCACTTGAATCCTGTCTCTCTCTTAATACGTGTATACACGTATACAGGCGACATTTCTTTACTGGTGAAGGTATGCTCAGGAATCAGACACGGTTAGATTGCTGCTACTAGGTCTCTGAGAAATTCAGTCAATTACTTCAGGATTCCATCTACCAAACATGAGTCTGCTAGACTACAATCTCTACTAACCTGTTCTGATGCTCAGCAGAGAAACACACCATCAGAGAGCAAGTCCTGCTGAAGTAAGATCTAGGGGTCCTAGAGTAGGCTTCTCAGGCAGGAGGCTTTAAGGACCAGGGACCAAAACTCTATGGAACAGTGTGCTTTCCCCAGAACACTTGTTTCATGAGAACTTCGTGTTTCATAACAATATTCTTTTCCCTCTTTATAAAATGGAAATGGTATTTTAGAATCATCAAATCATAGAATTGATTTGGTTGGAAAAGACCTTTCAGATCATTCACATAAACAGTTAACCTAGTACTGCCAAGTCCACCACTGAGCCATGTCCTCAAGTGACACATCTACATATCTTTTAAATACCTCCAGGGATGGTGACTCAACCACAGGCTTGCAGAATATTCTGCATTGGAGCTTTCAATAGCAGAGAAAACCTACAAATAAGAAAGACCACAGTGATAGCTTATGTGGGGTGTGCTATCTAGTGAACAGAGGTGTGTCTGGAAAAAGTTAAGTCCCTACAGGAGTTCTGATTCTCCTGTTAAATGGATGGAATTTAAAGGACACTAACGTGTGCTTTATTCACAGATTAAAGCTGTATTTGGCTGCAGTGTGAAAACTACTGAGGGAGCAGGAGTCTACTCTATGGACTTTGAGCAGTGAAAAATATTTCTCTGATACTTGGGCAGCAATTACAACTCTAGAAGGCACTGTGTTTCCTTGGAGGAGTTTGGTACCTCCCAGGAGTAGAAGAGTGCTGAGAAACTTTCATATGTACACAACACGGACAACACTTCACCATTCGTTTAGAAATCAGATCTTTCTGTGCTTCCAGATCTTAACTTTGAATATCAGGCTACTGCCATTATCTGTCTCTTACCTAGCACGACTCAGTGAAACAGCAGAACAGTAGGAACAGCTTCAACAAGAGCAGGTGAATGCAGCCCAGCATGTATTATAGCCTAGTAATTAAGACCAGGTACTTTTGGAACATAACAAATTCATTTCTCCCCAAGGAGAGGAAAATTCTGAAATATTAGCCATTGTGTAAAAGGGCTGCTTCAGGTCTTTGCATTTAGTCACATACCATTGAGTTAGGTGTCAAAAGTATCACATGATATGGGAGCATATGAAACACCATCTTGTGGCAGTGGAGGAGCTCAAGCTTCATATGGCCTCCTGCTGAAAAAGTGCCTGACAGAGAATAAGCACTGATTAAAGTGCTGTGTATCTTCTGAGCTCCCTTCAGGCCTCTGAGGGAAATAATAAATCAAATTTAAACTGTGGGAGTCGCTGATGCTAGGGGAGAAGTGAGGACCTCCAGGTACAACAGAGGTACTTCTCAGAGACTGAACCACAATATTCTTATATTGTCCAACTACCACGAGCCTAGTGACCAAGGCATGTGTGTGTGTCTGTGTAGGCAGAGCAAATATCCATTTTAGATTCTGAATATCATCTCTACCAACATTTTTTCAGTTTTTATTGTCTAACAGGTAATCAAAATCTGTCTTGTAGCAGTAGAGAAATTTGGTCTTATCTCTTTTTAAAGCATTTTCAGTTTCAATATACCATGAAACATGTTTTTGTGTTTCAGCAGTGATTGTAAGGTGGCTTTGAATGTACTGTTCTTAAAAGGAAAGCTGTACTGATTTCATGAGGAAAAAGTGGTGTATTACAGGAGTAGTTGTCTGTGGCCATTATATGTGGAAGATAAAATGTTGGTGAAGCTGTGTCTTACCCTTTCTTCTCCCTTCACAATGAACACAACTCATCAGTCCTTTCCGATGAGGACAGATCTGTATCCTGCTCCCCCACTACAGCCAAGTCATGTAGGCGAAGAGCTGAGCATCAGTAATGCTCAAAATGCTCCTGCTCTGTCTGTGGCTTTCAGGCACTCTAGTTTAAGGGCTGTACCTCAAGCCGCATCATAATCTTGAGACTCTTGACCTTCACGTGCTTCCTGGGCATTCAAAATTTCCAGTGATTGTGTGTAGGGAACATTATCTGGTGGCCTTCTATGATGGGGCTATGGAACTGATAGACAGGGGCAGAGCAGTTGATGTCATCTACCTGGACTTGCGCAAAACAAGTCCTATATGACACTCATATGACACTGTCTCACATGACATCCTTGTCTCTAAGTTGGAAAGACATCAATTTGATAGGTGGACCACTCGGTGGATACAGAACTGGCTGGCTGGCCACACGCAAAGAGTTGTGCTCAGTGGCTCAATGTCCATCTGGAGACCAGTAACGAGTGGTGTCCCTCAGGGATCGGTGTTGGTGCCGGTCTTGTTTAACATCTCTGTTGGTGACATGGGCAGTGGGATTGAGTGTGCCCTCAGCAATTTTGCCAGTGACACCAAGCTGTGTGGTTTGATTGATACGTTGGAGGAAGGAATGCCATCCAGAGGGACCTTGACATGCTTGTGAGGTGGGCTGATGTCAACCTGATGAAGTTTAACCATGAC
>JANRGW010055311.1:8336-20138 GCA_024733675.1 Psilopsiagon aymara | reverse complement strand
GCAGTGTTCAAGGCCAGGTTGGACATAGCCTTGGGTGACATGGTTTAGTGGGAGGTGTCCCTGCCCATGGCAGGGGGATTGTAAGTAGATGATCTTAAGGTCCTTTATAACCCTAACTATTCTATGATTCTATGATATAAAATTAGCAAAGATTCCTCAAAGGCATCATCAGAGGTAGGACATAAAAGCAGTTAAGAAATGCACATAGGTCCTTGATGGCAGCTGCCTTACACCGATGCATACTGCAGAGCTATTTTATGTGAATGTGTCAACCAAAAACATGGCACATAACAAACTTACTTCTAAAACCGATGCACCTGTCAAGATCTTTGGACCAAAAAAATACAAAGATTCAAAATATTTGGAACTCTCCAAAAAGTCGCTTATCTCACATTTCCTGCTAAGTAGTTACATGTCTCTGATGGAAGAACTGATAAAGACAGGAAATTCCACAGGCTGCATGAAAATTAATTCCTTCATTTGATTGAAAACAAGTGCTAAAAAAGTTTTCCTCTGAAGTGTTGCTTCTAAAAAATTTTAACTTTAGACACTTCAATAGACGGTGATTCCCAGAGTGGGAATCCCAAATGTGACCCTGCTGTCTTGAACCTATGTGTCTCCCCTATGATCTGCAGCAGATCCTTTGGGTACAATGAAGTAGCTGACTGATTCTAGCTCTCTTCAAACACTTCTCTGAATGCAATCTGTTAGATGAGGCTTCACAAAAAAAACAAATATTGTGCAGAAGTGACCATCACTTGGAAGGCCAGTCTCAGCTATCCAAGTTACTCTGTCAAATACTGAGAATGATATAAATAATATTTATACTTACAAAGTAAAATATTCTCACTCAGTGCAGTACTGAACACACACAAAGAATGCTTATGGGCCATCTAAGCATTGTCAGAGGCCAGGTTTTCTGCAGTAATTACTCAATTCTTTCTGATCATTGCTACATTTTTTACATGGGCAGCACAATAGCGAGACTTTCAAATAGGAAGTAAATAAAAAACCTCCTCCTTACATCATCAACATCATCTGGAAAAAAAATCTTACAGACTCATTAGGCAGCAAATTAACACTGTTTAGAAAAATTATGATGCAAATATGAAGCATGGTAATAAGCTACAGCTAGTCATCTTGAATCGTCAGTTTAGCTAATTAAGGAGATTTCTAGATTAATCACATACATCCCATCCTTCACTTTCTGCCAAGAAAAACTTCACCTTCTCTTCAGATGCACTGAAGAAGTCCTTGTGACAGGTCCGATTCTGTCCCGAGATGTGCAATACTAGTGAGAGCAAAGTTACCTCAGTGATGGGTGCTGTTATGGCTGGTCAAGCCTTTTGCAGGGGGCACTCATAAGGACACAGAGGCTCCATCTTTAAAGGAAATCTAAGTTTTCAGACCTTTGTAGGAGACAGACTCCAGATAAGTGAAGCATTTCAATATTCCTATAATAACGGGGACATTCAACCTGTTTTTTCACAGCAATGACTCGGGCCTCGCAAATCAATGAGCTTTGTCCACAAAGTGCTATGAACTAATGTGACCTGTTTGATAGTGTATAGTGGGATTTTTTCCAATAGCTTCCTACTAAAAAGTTAATGAAGAAAGTAAAACCTCAATAAAAGGGAAACTGTTTCTATGATTTAATAACTGGTTACAGACTGGGAAAGAAATGGACTAGTGAGCTCTTTTCTGAGTTTTCACAAAGTGTAGACATTACCAGTGAAACCCCTGAGGAGCCTCTATTGAAGCCTATGCTGTATCTTGCTCTTGGAGTTATCTGGCAAAGCAAGTGTAGAGTGAAGGAGTAAAATCCAATGACACCAAGTTAAGCAAAGCTATAAAATTGCTACATAGAGTAGTAGAACCACCTCACAGTACTAAATGATAGGGCAATGAAATGGCAGAAGAAATTTGGTGCTGATAAATGTAGAGTAGCGCAGACAGAGAAAGTCTGTCCTAAATACACATTTATGGGCTACAAACTGTCTATCAAAAAGAGCTTCTTGGAGTTGTAGCAGATAATTTTATGAAAATGTTAGTTTATTACTCAGTTGTGAGCAAAGAAAAGAAATTACCAGGAAATAAATGGAAAATAAAGTAGAAAGCATTGTATTGCAACTAAAATCCACAGTGTGACCAAATCACAAAGAGCAGAAGCATTTCTGGTTGCCGGATCTTGAAGAATTGATGCAGCAGAACTAGAAAACGTTCAGAGAGTGATGATAAGAATGATCAAAAGCATGAATGCCTTCCGTTTGAGGGAGATTGAAAAGACTAGTGCTCATCTGCATGAAAAAAGATAATTAAACAGGGTAGAATATGGGGCTGTGAAATTATCAGTGGCAAGAAGAAAACAAATGAGGAACCATTATTCACTGGTTTTGATAATACACAAAAAAAGAGGCCATCAACTGAAATTATCAGATGTCAAGTTCCACCTAAATTATATGATTTTATTTTTTTTCCCCACCTTTCAATTGACAAAGTGCTATTAAATCCAGAAAGAGCACCTCTGGCTTAGTAGGGTTTTCAAATGCATATCACTGGATCTAGGCCTGTATGTGAAGAAGAAACATATGCTCGACCTGGTATTAGGGTTTTTCTTTAGTATCAATGGCTAGACATAGCTGGAGACATTTTGTAGGGCTAAATAGGCCATTTGTTTGAGTCTATCTGAAAACACACTGCAGCCAGGCACATTTGCAGATTTTCCAAAACCAGAACTTTGGTCATCCTACAATGTCTCAAAGCGAACTTTTCCATCCCATAATTTACTGGTTTGTGTTGTGGCAACTTTATGGTATTTCCCTTCAACCACTTAAGACTTTCCAGATAAATACTACAGGAGACCTAAAACCTTCATGTGGTACAGAAACTTATTTGCTGATTCTTTTCTAAGAAATATTTTTTTTAATCTAGAGTTAAGTTTGATAGAATGTACCAAAGGGAGAACACTGACAGATGCACTAAGTTTCAGTTTGAATACACTGTTTTTTTTTCCTTTCCCTTCGCTTGACAACTTTTCCTTAATTAATATCTGTGTACAACCCCAGTACTACTGCTCCTGTGTGCCTCTTAGTCCAGTTTTCTAGGACAAGCTCTACCACATGGGGCTGCAGAGATCTAAAATTCCTGTGTTAGTGGTGCCTACCTTATTGGGGGTCCCATGTTATGTGCAGCAGAGCAGCAGTTCACAGCCATCTGCTTTCCTTTTGAATTCGGAGATGTCTTACATTCATGAACCCTGAAAACTGGAATCATTGCTGTGACATATAATTTAGTATCAAAAGCACAATAGGACTACTTGAGTACCCTGAGAGTAACCATGTGCAGGTGCATGGTCAGAAAGATAATACATATAATTAATGACCAGGTTTCTATTTCTGGCATCTGTCATTAGTTATAAATGGAATAATAATGGATTTATACTGGAAAACAGCTTGACAAGACATGCTACTTCATTTTCCAATCTGCTGTTAGTATGGGTATTATTAAAACTACTACTAGATATGAAGAACTACTAAAAAATCTGACAAAAGCAGTATATTGCTGTTACAAAAGACAGTATCATCTCACTACAATATAGCTTTACACTTACCTTAAGACCATGGTTCAGCTCTACAAAATGACAAAGTTATGCTTTCTTGATGTGTAAATCTATTCATTGCATGTATTCATAGAATCATAGAACCACAAAATAGTTAGGGTTGGAAAGGATCTTAAGATAATACAGTTACAACCCTCCTGCCATGGGCAGGGACACCTCACACACTAGACCATTTCACCCAAGGCCTTTAATTATAGCTGCCTTTATTTTAGTGACATGTTATCACTCCTTCCAATACTGATAACACAGCCCAGGTAGGAGGAAAGGAAGCCTGATTTTTTCTCCTGACAAACCTGCTTTCAAAAGAATTGTTAACTAATTTTGAGTAATGAGGGCAGAGTTTGTCTTCAGTCACAAGCAGACAGTCCAGGATTACACAGGTCTTCTGGCACACAGAATCTTCATTGCTGGTGATGATGAAGCAGCTAGACAAAAAGCAGGCAGGCTTTTAAACGCCAGGTTGTTTGTAGAGCCAATGTTTAGAAATATCTTTCTTCTTTTTTTTTTTTTCTTCTTTGCAGCTAGACAAGCTGTTATGAGAGTTACCAGCAGAAAACAGCCCCATGGAACTTAGGTCAGTGTTTCTTTTCTGAAAAGAGGTACATCTGAAGACCAAACTAAGCAAAAAAATAAATGCAAGAAAATTCTCCCAGGTTATATGCAATCCTCCAAACCACCCTGATATCAAAATCTGTTATCTCAGCTGCTGTTACTTTTGGTCATTACATGATCAGTTCCTAGACATTCCTTTACCCACCAGCTAAATACTAGAATTATAGAATGGTTAGCGTTGGAAAGGACCTTAAGATCATTTAATTCCAACCCCCCTGCCATGGGCAGGGACACCTCACGATAGACCCTGACACCCAAGGGTCTGTCCAACCTACCCTTAAACACGGCCAAGGATGGAGAATTTTCCATTTCTCTGGACAAACTGTTCCAGCACCTCTCCACTCTCACAGTAAAGAGCTTCTTAATTATATCTAACATGAATATAGGCATCTGTAGGACTTCCTAAACCTATAGGTCCCAAGGTGTCCTGCAACTGCAATGTCTAATGCAAAAGGCAATATAAAAGGAATCCTAAGCTTTCTTATTGAAAGTGAATGAGTGGAAGCAAAATTTAGAATTCAGTGTCTCATTTTTGCTACTCTTTTTTTCCATTCTTCTTTCTCATTTGAAGTGGAGCCAACAAAATATATCAAACTCTATCCTGTTTGTATTCTTGGTATTAAGATACAGATCCCTTTAGTTATTGAGTGATTCCCTAATAGGCATGTTTACATTCTATTGCATATGGTTCTTGTTATCAGGTAGTTTATTAGTACACAGGTATATGGTTGTTTGGGGTTTTTTTTGTGTGATTTTTTTTGTTTGCTTGTTTGTTTGTTTTTAAATTACCCCTTAGACAGGTCGTGTATGATCCTTCTTGTCACTCTTCTTAATGAATACAGCTGATTGGAAACTTACTTAGGCTAAATCCAAAACTAAAGATAAAAATAAAATAATAAAAAAAGTTTCTTTGAAACAAAGCTCTTCCCAGATCTCAAGATCTGGCAGAGAAACTTGTGACTGATGGTATTTTATTGCTACTGTGTGCCATCAATATGTTCATCATGAGTCATATAAATGAGAGAGTCATCACACAAAGAATAAAACTACATTTCAAGTCTAAATAAGACACATAAAGAAGTCATTTTATTTGGGAAACCAGGTTTGAACTGAACGAAGGCACATGTTTTTTCCTTTCAAATATCAGAGTTTGAATATAAGGTTCCTAAATATTCGTTGCTTGTTGTTTTTTGTCTTTCTTTGTAAGAAAGGTCTCAAAAGTGCAAAGCAAGAAGAAAGCTACTGCTCTAGTTCAAAAAGAAACCAGGTAAAACTCTGCTCTCCTTCATGCTGCAACCATTCTTCCTGTGTTGCTTCTGAGCTTATTTGTTTATTCTTAACCTTCTCAACTCTCTCACATCATCTTCCTAAAAAAACATTTCCCCCAACCCTTCCTACCATATTACTATTTCTCTCTGTATCTTTCTAGTTCTTAAAGTCACAACGAGAAGTCTGCTCAGCTGAAAACAGGAGGAAGTGGGACTGTAGAATTTGTCCTAATAGTTCACTCTTGGACAAGTTACATTTCAGAGGTCTTTGTAGGGTGGGCATTATTAGGCATCAGAGAATACTTGAAGCTGTAAGGGACCTCTGTAGGTCATGCTGTCCATACATGATGCTCAATGGCCACCTCAAACCAGTTTCCCAGGACCATGCTCAGACAGCTTTTGAATATCTCCAAGATGAAGATGCCACAACCTAGCACATCCTCCTGCTGAAGCTGAAAAGACAACAAAAGCAAAAATAGAACAGTTTTGCCCCTGCAAAAAGTATTTGACAATGTCCTGCACCATGTCCTGAACATGGAATAACACAACAAGGAAAATTAAAGCCAAGCAAAACACTATAAAATCTGGTGACAGCAAAATATTAGAACTGAAACTTGCATCCATGTACCTTTCCAGAACTATAATTTTGAAAACAAACTTATGTCAGTACCTTCACATGAGATTCTTTAAATTTATAGCATGTTTTCAAGTTCTTTAACCTACACAGAGGTAGATCTGAAAGGAAAATAAAAGATTACCAAAAAAACCACTGATGAATCTTTTTAATTTATATCAATGTACCAATTACTTCACTTAAAATGCAGGACAAAGACAAATGCAGAAAAACATTTATTTTCCATCTGATATTTCCCAAGGCAAGCATTTCTGGGGTTTTGATTCAAAGTATTTCCTTTTACTTTTGCGAGGCAAACTTTTTCAGTTTTTCACTTTGCAATTGCCTTTGTTTAAATTTTTGTTTCATTTATTGTATGGAAATAATACATATCCCTACACAAAACACTTTCTTCCACCTGAAATGAATGCTTTCTGACTTTTTGATTAACCAAAATAACCTGCAGGCTTTAAGTATTGCAGGCAGTAAATGCCAGACTACTAGAAACCTACCTTTCTGCATTTCTCTTACACTTTTTCTTCTAGTACTGGCATTAAATGGACAAATAAGTTACTCGATGGTATCGACCAAACCACCCAGTTTGATGTCATCGGCAAACTTGCTGAGGGTTCACCCAATCCCACTGTGCATGTCACTGACAAAGATGTTGAACAAGACAGATCCCAACACTGATCCCTCAGGGACACACCACTTGTTACTGGCCTCCAGCTGGACATTGAGCCATTAAGCACAGCTCTTTGCGTGCAGCCATCCAGTCAGTTCATTCATGAAAACTGATTCTGTGATGATATTTATGCTTAAATAAAATGGAAATACTACTTCAAAGATCAGAGCAAGGACAATAGCAAAATGAATCAACCTGAGGGGAACCATGAAGAAAACTTCTTGGAATTTCCATATAATTCTTTAACTTTGATCACATAGATCAGAGTGTGCTACTGGAAAAGCAAGCCAGGAATAGTCTAATATATTTATCTCAAATAGAAGAGGGAAAAAAACCTCCAAACTTCACATAACATGAACTTGCAAGTGTATTTTGGGGGAAAACATCAAAAATGTTAGTTGATGAAAAATTCTTTAATTATCATACTGTATCTGTTTAAGTATGCAGCAGCAGAAAATTAGGTAGCTTTTACATATTTAAGGGGTTAGAATATTAATCAGGGAAGAGCTTATTATTATTATCAGTCCAAGAAGGATGCAGACAGAATAATTAAAGAGATTAGCCAGAACATATTCCCCAATGTAATTCAGGCTGCAAATATATCTGTTTCACAGCTAACTAATATGTATGGTACCAGATCCTTCCCCTTTTCATTTCAGCAATGAAAATGGGATAGGCAAGTTCATCTTTCTGATGCTAAGGCAAGATTCATGTCTGCTCAGTCATTAGGCCTACAAGTCTTCATCTATCATAAACTTCTGCTTGAACACGACCCTTTAGCCTGCCTAAAGGACCAGAAGTACATTGAACACAGAGTAGAGGAGAAGAATCACTTCCTTCAACCTGCTGGTCCTGCTTGTTTTGATGTATCTGAGGATAACATTGATTTTCTGTGCTGCAAGCTCAGACTACTGGCTCATGTTGAGATTCTTGTCAACCAACATCCTCAAGTTCTTCTTCTTGGGGCTGCTGTCAATCCATTCTCCATCCAGCATATATTTGTGCTTAGGATTGTCCCAACCCAGGTGTAGGATCTTGTACTTTGCATTATTATACTTCATGAGGTTTGCACTGTCCCACCTCTCAAATGTGTCAAGGTACCTCAGGATGGCATCCCTTCCCTCCAGTGTGTTGACCACACCACACAGCTTTGTGTCATCAGCAAACTTGCTAAGGGCACACTCAATCCCACTGCACATGTTGCTGACAAAGATGTTGAATAAGATTATTTCCAACACCAGCCTCTGAGAAGCACAATTCATCACTGGTTTCCGCTTGGGCATTGCGTCATTGGCCACAGCTCTTTTGAATGCAGCCATGCAGCCGGTTCCTTAACCACTGAGTGGTCCATCCTTCAAATCTATATCTCTCCATCTCAGAGACAGGGATGCTGTGCATGACACTGTCAAATGCTTTGCATAAGTCCATGTAGATGGCATCAGTCACTTTTCCCTTATCCATAAATGCTGTAAGCCCACCATAGAAAGCCACCATATTTTTCAGGCACAGTATGCCCTTTGTGAAGCCAGGCTGGCTGTCACTAATCACCTCCTTATTTTCCATGTGCCTTACCACAGTTTCCAGGTAACTCCATGATCTTGCCATGCACAGGGCTAAGACTGGCCTCTCTTTAGCTTGTCTGTCTAGGGAATTAAGGGCATTCATAAAGTCTTCAACAAAGAAACATATTAGATGCCAATCTGTCTAGAAAAGTAGGTCTGAAGCTCTTGGATATGAACCACAGTAAAACATGCAGGTTTAGCCTTCTTCCCTTATTCCAGAAGGAAAGAGACATAATTATATCTCATTCTGAAAAAACTGCCCCTAAACAATCCCAAGACTAATTGCACTAATTTCTGTCAAAAGTGACAAGCACCCTCTTCAATCTCTTGGCTAGCAAGCATACATAAGAGCAAAATACTAAAAAAAGCAGCTATCTTCCCTCTTTCAAATAGAGGGTAGGAGAAAGCACAAACCCCATGTGATAGATAATATTTGCACTCTTGAGCCTAGCACTGGATAGATGTAGAACTCAGCAATAAAGAACTCTGCCAAGGACAGAGTTCTTTGAGACATCTTGCAATGCACCATAAACTCATCTGGCTAGTAATTGCCCCAGAACATATGCTGGGAGCAGCAGGAAAAAAAACAGGTGTTGCCCTTGTCTTTCTTCGGATGGGCACCTCAACTTATTACACAGCAGTACATAAGAGACAATGTGAGCATCACTTCTTCAGGCCACCAGCTAATGACTTCTGTATGTTGAACAGCATCCCGTGTAGAGGATCAGTGTAAATGGAATAAGGTGGCCCATGAGCATACAGGCTCACCATTGCCCCCCAGGAATAATTAGCACTGGGGAAAATGGGACCATACATTTTACCATAAAAATGTATTGCTCTGTCTGAAGGGAGAACAATGTATAATTTAAACTGTTTATTTTCCTTTGCTTTCAACAAGTTTCTCCTCCATTGCTTTTGAGAGGCTTGGCTCTCTTCAGACTGGTGAGGATTTTATTTTTTTTAAGTAAAAAGTAGTTAATGTTTCTTCTAAGAAGTTAGGAAGCATCCAGCTGTTAAAAGCCTTTAATTGATAAGTCTGCACTTCTTCAGCCCCCCAGGAGTTCAAATCCTAGGTGACAAATAAATAATTTTGCCTTTTGGAAATATCAATAACAACTGCAGAAGTTCTTAAAGTCAAGGAGAAAACATAATAGTGAATTACTAAAACAACCAATTCAGGGACTAAGCACACCTTGTGCAAAACTGCAGTGGGATACCTGGAATTTTCCATGCTGCAATTCTAATGATTTGTTGCTGTTATTGTTTTGCATTTCATCGTTAGGACCCAGGCTATTGGGAAATACATCATTAGTTACCTCAAGAATTGACCTGGAATGTTTTGGTTTATTTCCCTTCATTACAGTAGAGGCTGATATACAGCTGTATTCATCAGTACATTCCTAATTTTTCTTGAGATGATAATTTGAGACTTCTGTGACTTTCAGAGCACTGAAACTGCTACCAAATTAACAGTGTCTGCATTCCAGCTTCCCTTCAGTTTAGTACTTTAACTATGTAAATTATGTCAGAAATTCAGACTTTCTCTGACAAATATGACATTAGTTCCCCATCTGGAATCTGTATTCTTTGTCTTTTTATCGCTACAAATTGCAAATCTGGCAGCAGCTTAATTTAAACCCTTTAATGGAAGCTTGCACTGCTCTGTCGTACAAACATAAAAGGGTACAATAATCTTCCTGCTGCCTGGCTTAAAATTAAACTCAACGCAATTCGTATTATCCTCAGATATTCTCTGCACTGTACCTGCTTTAATTTGTATGTTTCAGTAACTCCCTTTTTTTGCAATATGCAGGAACTCTGTAAGTAATGACTCCTATGCCATGTGGTACTGTTTAGTGCCAGGAAGCTGCTACAGAAATGCTCATATATTTAGGCGAGAATTCATGTTAAATAGAGAGTTGTTGGGGTGTTTATACTTTTATCTATTTGTATTTGGATATAAGTTTCACTGTGATCACAAGTATACATTTTTGTAAATTCTTACACATTATGAAGTAATTTACCTTTCATTTTCCACCACCATGCCCCTCCTGCCCCTTGGCCCAAGCAAGATACAACATAAACCATCTTACTTGCTTACAATAACCTTTCATGTACCTATTAATAAAAGAATACTAGTAAAACAACCTATCTGGCAGACTTAAGAGTGGTTTGTAATACCAAAACTGTGTGCTTCCCATGGATGCCACACAACAAGCTAGAAATTACACAAATAATTTGGCAGCTGGAGTCTCTCTATCTCCCTGAATTTGGCAGCAGGAGTCTATCTCCCTGCTTTAGTATATCTAATCAGTCATGTCACAATTCTCTCCTAAAAAATAGTGATTCAACCTATCTAAAGGCATTATTAGAAAGCATTTAAAATTAATTAAGTAGGACACAAGGAACTGAAAAATGTTCTTTAAAAGTGCTGCCTTTCTCAACGGCTTCTACGTCAATATTGCCGATTTTACAAGTCAAAATGTAATGTTTCTAACTGCCAGTGCTGCAAACCCAAACTAGAGTGGAAAATTGAAATGCATCCTTTTTTCATCATCAGAAATAGAATTCATGCAGTCAGAGCTGAGCTGACAGATTTATTAATGATGTGTGAAGCAAAACTGAATCCAGATCAACCTTTCATGGCTGTGTTGGCTCTGCAATGCTAACAGTTGTAAAATCATTAGCTGTCACTAAAAAAAACCCCAAACTCAATTCAAAGAAGCACAAAGGGAGGCAATGCAGTGGCTGAAGATACTGGCTTCTGAAGTCCTTCTGCTTGTTATAATAACACTTTAAGTGACAGTTTGTATCTGGGCTTAATTGTTGTATTTATACAGAAATAAAATGTTACTTGATGACACTGAATTCCTTGGAGAGTAAAGTCATATTTAGTTGGAGTGTAAAGAAAGCAAAAAGGCTCTCTGAAATATCTAAAAATTAACTAGTCAGAATCAGAGACTGGAACAAGAATTTAACATGATGAGAATCTAGAGAAAACATCAAAATGGATGATTGCAATCTTCGGGAAACACAAAGCCATGAGGAAATTGGGAAGTTAAGTGTAAAAAGAAAAGTCTTTTAATAGGTGTGAAAAAGTCTGCATGATACTAGTAACTGGCTATGGCTCATAGGTTTGATATTTTGCAGTAGAACATTGTAAGAAAAATAAAACAGCTTCATTCTTTGAAGAATGCCAGCCACAAACTATATAACACAGTATGGTTTTCCATCTCCGTTTATGATGATGTGTTTTGGAAGGAAAATCTTATGAGATTTTTCTTCACTTCTTTCCTTGGATTTATCTGTAAAATAGTGTTGCGTGAATGTCATTGGCTGTTTGCCACTGAAGAAATAGTGGCACACTGTCATGGGTTCAGCAGTAGCAGTCATTTTTCCCCTTCTTGGTAGTTGGTGCAGCACTGTGGTTTTGACTTGTGGCC